>CANUEP010151015.1:0-20614 GCA_947857235.1 Jatropha podagrica | reverse complement strand
TGCCAAAATCAAATAAATATAATGTAATTAATTTGTGTTTAATTAGTTAATTTGTTTCTTTATCAATTTATTTCTTTATTTAATATTACAATTCATTATTTACTACAATAAATTTTATCTCTAAGCAAGTCTTTCTTTTCTGTCAAAAATTCGATAGCATCTATTTTGTAAATTAAACTGCCTGGATTTTACACATCACAATACACAGCCCCTCCATCGGGCAATCTAACTCAATTTCAATTTCGGTATCTATATTGTTCTACCCTTAACAATTCAACTGTCTTTATTTTACATTTTTCCTAATTCATAAATCCTTGTCACTTTTGTTCGTAATCCATTGAAATTGGCTAATTTCACTAGTAAATTTGGAAATTTATTTCACAAGTAATTTTCATGTAATTTACGTAATTGTAATTAAGCCAATTTAATCTAACAGTAATAAATTTTTGATTTGAATTCTATACTGAAATTAAGTGACTGAAACATAATTTATATCGATCAATAATCGTACTTCAGATTCGTGTTCAGTGTGCAAAATGAAGCATTTTGTCTTTTGGGTACTTAGCTGGACCGCCATCTCCACCGCCACATGCGGTGGCCGGAAAAGCAATCTTGCCCAGAATTTCGCAAGGGCACCACTACCAGACTTGGTTTTCGCCAAGGATTCTGTTTTCGGTGTCATTTTCACGAGATCGAGCTTCCATTTGCCCAGATCGGGCTCATAGAAGCTTGGAGTCCATTAATGGCGATTCCACCATTCTCGATCAAAAACCACACTTGATCAAGGGAATATGTTCGTCTGGTCACCAGGGATCAATCTGGGTTCATCCTTCACGCTGGAGATGCTGAAAATGATGGAGATTCACCGGAATAAGGTCGCAGCTTCACTGCCCCTGTCGATCGGGTTTCTGCTCGCTCCAGCCCCTTTCCACACGAATCAAGACCATCCACGAGCTCCCCTCATCAAGCTCTGGCTTTTTGTGTGATCAACCATCGGTATGGGTCACCGGATTCATTTGGTTTTGCCGAAAAATCAAGGAACTCAAGCTGTCAAAGAGATTAGTTGTGATCTGCACTGCCTGAGCCCATTCTTTTTTTGCGTCAAAGGAGACCAGAAAGAGGACCAGCATCTCGTGGGGAGTCAACTGGTACTCTAGTTTCGTCGAGTAGTGGCCAGAATGGAGACGAATGGCACCGACATTTAGGGAGGAGGGTGAGTCAACGGGGAGAGAGAAGAGTAGCGTGAGAGAGCAAAAGAGATGAGGGTGTTTTTGAGCGATTTGGTTCAATTTCAGCTTTTATCTAATTAGTTTCTGTAACGCCCCAAAATTTCAGATCTTAAAATGATATTATTTAGGCGAGTCATGAATGGTATTACCCGAGGGAGAAAAAAAATTTTATTTGGACTCGATAATGATATTGAGCATAATTAATATTTGTGGAGTTAATTAGGTTATATGTGAGTGGTTAATTAATTAAAGTTAAGATGTAAATTTTCAAATAAAGAAAGTTAAAGCAGTAAGAGAAAGTTAAAGAAACAACATAAATAAAAGAACATAAAATAAATAACATAAATATAAAGGACCAGATAACTGGAAAGATAAACAGTAAATTAAAGGACCAAATAACTGGAAGGTGAACAGTAAAGTAAATAAAACCAGTAACACAAACTAAGCAAGGACAAGTTTTATGAACAACTGGTATAGTAAAAGAAAAATAAAGCAATAATAACTTAAGAAAATAAAACTAGTAACACGAACTGAGCGAGAACCAGTTTCATGAACAACTAGTATAGTAAAAGAAAAATAAAGAAACAATAACTTAAGTAAATAAAACCAGTAACACGAACTGGGCAAGGACCAGTTTCATGCACAACTGGTATAGAAAATAAACATAAATAATAAAGGAAGAACAAGTTAGAATATAAATAAAAACTAAATAAGCATGAGTGATAAAGGAAGAATACTAAATAAACATAAAGGAAAAGATGGGAAAGAGCACTTACATAAATTACTTGAGGAACTTAGTGCAAATTTCAAGCTTGATTACAACTTCTTACTTAATTACTACAACTTCTAATGATTATAAACTTCTACTATTACAAGTACTAGTACATATTAATATCTAAGAGAAGGTAGGAGAGGGGTATGGTAGAAGGAGAAGGTTTAGAAGGAAGGATGAGAGGGATGGGGAGAAGGTTGTAGAGGGAGAGGGGCTTGAGTGGTGTAGGAGAGTGTTGGTGAGAGAGGGAAGAGCGAGTTGTGTGTAGAGAGTGTTTTCAAGTTGTGAGAAAGTTGTGTTTTGGGAGAGGAGCATGAGGTGACTTTTAGAGGAAAAGTTTTGGGCAAGGTTCCTATTTGGGCATGGGGTTTTACTATTTGGGCAAATGTAATGAGTGGAAACATGTGGGACCCATCCACTTATGAGTGGAAGTGGATATCTTGGGGAACATGTGGGTCCCATCCACTTATGAGTGGATATTTGTGGTGAGGATTTTTTATTTCTGTCTTCTACTTAAACTGTCTGATTTCCTACACTGGCAATATTCTTCTAGTTGGACTGTCATCTGAGTATGCTACTTGGAAAACCGGTAAATTTTTTTTTATTATGATTATTGATACCAAAGTATACTCATACATTTTTCATTGCCACCTCTTGTGATACCCTTTTTGTATTCTTCTTCAAACTCCATCCTGTATAATCGAATTAGGTCTGTGAAATATGAATTAGACCAAAAAGGTATTTCCATAAGTATCTGTATCTTTTTGGTACCATAAATCTTGCAGTGAGGATCTTCAGCAATTAATTTTATTGGTCTGGCAAAAAAAAGAATCATCCCAATCGAAATTTCTTGCAAAGACCCTTGATCGCCAATGCTTTATCTATTCTCGGAGAGAATTATTATGACAAGGCCATGGAAGATAATCTGCCTTTGGATAGGGATATCCATCTTTTGCTGTTATTAACATTTTGTGTTGAGTTGGACAATTGAGTCCATTAATCCATTCAGGAGCTTTCATATCGATCATGATTTGGATATATTTTCCGAAATTGAAACTTTCTTTGATGATTGTTTGCAATTTTCTCCCAAAGTTATTAGCTTGATCTAGTTTTGTAAAGACAAGTTGGTGAAGATATCGATAATCTAACAGTGTATGAGGCGTTATTAGGATTTCACCAATTTTTCTTTTTCCAATAGTGATTGGTTTGAAAATAGAGAGGTCGAGACAAACCCTGCAAATGCTATAAGTCAGATGGCATCTGCAG
This sequence comes from Jatropha podagrica, assembly GCA_947857235.1. Taxonomy (NCBI): domain Eukaryota; kingdom Viridiplantae; phylum Streptophyta; class Magnoliopsida; order Malpighiales; family Euphorbiaceae; genus Jatropha; species Jatropha podagrica. The sequence continues at coordinate 17,347 of CANUEP010151015.1, read as the reverse complement.
TCTTTTCTTGCAAAAGAGGGAAATTGACCGTCGAAATTCGTCTTTGGGTAGATTATGTGTTTTTCACCATAATGGGTTTCCCATGTCCAAGATAATCCTAGAATGAAAACCTTATGTACCGCACAATCTTGGAGAAAGTTTAGAATGTATTCCTGCTTCTGCATGGAGCTTTCATCGATCTTTTTGCAGATTTCATTCTTAATATCTGTTGGAAATTTTCCCAAATAAGCTTGACTGAAAAAGAAAATTCTTGCTTTTTTTTTTCTAGTTCTTCATCAGTCAACTTTTTTGGAGGAGTTCCTTTCATTAACAGGCAGAAAGATTCTCTCAAATTTTTCTATTTAGCTAGTGGGGCTAAAGGTACACTCAATTATTCTTTCCTAACCAGTGGGGTTAGGTGCTGTCTTTTCTCATCTACCAGTGGGGTAGAGAGAATCTTGATTTTCTTCTTGAGATTTCGATTTTCTCCATGAATCTGTTGACAAAGAGATGTGAAATTTTTTACCATTATATTGCAATTGTTGTAATATTCTTCTTGGTTAGAATTTTGTATCTGGCTACTTGTACGTTTTCCTCTGTTAGATTGTTCTAGGACAATCTGAGCTTTGAAAATCTGGCTAAAAAAATATGATAATGCATTTAGGCTGGCTAATGTCTTGCTACAGTCCCCTCGTGCATTCCAGATGTTGTTTAGAATACATTTCTGGGTATAATCTATCTGGCTACCAAGAAGAACTTTAAATGATAAATTTGTTCCATTTAGGAAAACTGGCAAAGTGACTAAACCAAAATTTTTTGTTTTTCTATCCATCCTGAAAAAGAAAAGAAAAGATTAGTAAACAAAATGAAATAAAACTAAATGCGAATAGAGTAGGCTTTCAAAAGATCTAAATTTTGCAATTTTGCCTTTTCTACAAATGGAAAAATGAGCCTAGTGTTACTGACAATGGAGGAAATGAAGGTATGATCAACTTGATAGGGAGTGATAATGTTGATAAATGGAATTCCTAAGATGACACTATATGAGATCTCTTCAGCAATAAGAAATGTGGTTCTTATGTCGACACCATTGTTGAGGACAGAGGCTTTAGATTTATGATTGATTTTTAGAGCAGCATTATTTACAGTTCTAAGGCCATCACTCGTGGTTTTGAGAAAGTTTTGTGGCACTATTCCTGCTTTAATGCAATTGAGATCTGCTCCAGTATCAAAGAGTGCAATAGTGTTAATATGAAAGTTATCCTGAAAACTCAATATTATCTTGATAAAATATTTCTGCGAATTTATTCGTTTCAAAATATAAATGAAGTCTTCAGGAAGGTTTTGAGGTTCATGTAACAATGGGTTTTATTCATAATTTTGGTTGGGGAAATCAGGATGACTCAACAGAAGAAATTGAAGGGCTTCTAAATCTTTTTCATACTTAATTTTAATATGCATGAGTTCTTGCTTAATCTTTTTTATCTCTTCTTGTAACCATGAAAGTGAAAGATTGCCTGATTTGGATTGACTCCCTCTTGCCAAAATTTCAGTGAGATCATAATGGGGAAGATTTAGCAAAAGATGTGGGTGGAGGAGGTTGCTCAAGAGATTGTTGGAGTTTAAGGAGGTACTCTCTCTGAATTTCAGGATCCTGTATGTTGTTGATGATATCAAGGACAAATTTCTTATCCTTAGTGAGAACATTTATTCTATTCTCTAGTTCAGATTCTAAAGAAGATGATGAGGACAAGGCAGCAAGCTCATCAACTTGGAGGGCTTGTCCATCTTCAGAGGATTCTGAATCTGAGAAATCAAGCAGGAGACATTGAATTTTTCCGAAGATATTTTCTTCAAGATGAAGCTCATTTAACCTTTTTGACACTCTACAATATTTGGCTGTGTCCCTTTTTCCCACATTTGTAACATGTAACATCCTTGAAATAAGGTTTTTTGTGGGGGTTTTGATTTGAAGAATTTTTTGAAGGGAAGGAGGAGGAGGAAGATGGTCTGGCTTTTCTATAATGTTTCTTTGAGTTTCTATAATCTTTGGACTCCTTTTCTCTACTTTTACAATCTGAACACGTCTTTTGAGAAGGTTTTGTGGAGATATCAAACTGTTGATAGAATGAACCAAGTTCAGCTCTTGTTTTGTGCAATTCTCTTTTGAGCTGCTTTTGTAATTTTAGATCTTGGCAAATTTTGAGACCTTCCTTTTGAGTGTAACCTATCAACTGGCCATAGGTGAGTTTACCATAAGGGATTTTCTTACCATAAGGGATTTGCTTACCATAATCCCCTTTGATCCTGTTTCTTACCTTTTCTCCTAAGAGAGGGGGACGACTTGCATGAAATTTTTCTTTCCAAAATGGCTGGTTAGAATCTTCCCTCAGCATGACTCTAGTAAGGAAAGTATCTTTATACCAAGTAAAATCACAAAGTTTTTTGCATCTCAAATTTGAAAGTAATTCAGCATTTTTGTCCTTAACATGGGAAGTATCTCCTACAAAATGTAAAGAAATAGAAAAAATGAGGGTGGCCACAGCATTTTGAATTGTTTGACAGGGATCATCTAAAATTAGTTGACCAGCCTCATCAACTTTGACAGCATTGAGAATGCCAGAACGTTCTTTGGAAGTGAAGTGATGATCCCACCACCCTTTCAATTGTCATGTGAAGCCTGCAATAAGAAGGTCAGCTACAGCCTGATCAAAAACTGTGGTTTGGGTTTTTGTAAGCATTGGCTGCCATAGTCATTTGCTAAATAGTGCTAATGGTATTATACTCAGACATGCCATCTATGTTCCACTCATAGACAGATGTTGCAGTACAATGATGCTGAGAGAGGACACTGGGTTTTTGTTCTAACTTAATATCTGGAGAGGTGGTTTTTGCAAAATTCCAATGAAGCTTGTGGATTTCAGGAGGTTGTTCTTCTTTAAATGCATTCTCTTCATTATCAGAATCCTGATCAAGGACATTGATGGTATTCATTTGACTAGAGCTAGCTTCATGAGATGGATAGGTTTTAATTGGACAAGGAGGAGTTAGGGGAGAAGGAGTATCTGAAATTACTCTTTGAGATACATTTGAGATACAGGAGTGTCAAGGTTGGGAAGATTTTGTAGGTTCCTTCTAATTACTTCCATAAATTCATTCTGAGTTGGCATAATTTGGAATATATATATATGTATGTATGGTTTTTGTGAACCTTTATAGTAGTTGAGGGACACAATCATCCTACTTTGAAGATAGTTAATGGACGTTATGTAAATACAAACAGTTATCTTTATAAGTTCAGTTTTAAAAGATTCACTTCTGCTACCAAATATGTATAAGTGATTTCACTATTTCTATTGTTTGATAGATTGTACCCATCATCTAATGCGTCCAAAGTTGTTAGGAGGATTTTCAAGCTCCGTTTAGCACAAGAAGGTTGGTGTTAGGGATCCATACCGTTGGACACATAGAAGCTATATTGGGATGACTTTCAAGTAAGTATTATTCCTTAAATTGGTTTCGACACACGCATGAAAAAATCTTATAAAATTATTTTATTTTTTAATTTTTGCAGAAGGAGTTCACATGGGATCATCAGATGACACCAATGTTAGGTTTAAGAAAGCTTAGGAGACACAGTGCATAGTGAGCAGAGCGATACTTTGACTTCTTATATAAGATACGTAGCTCAAAGAAGAAGCATACATTTGTGTCCGAAGAGGTTTGAACTAGCTAGTAGCAAGCATGTTTTGACCTTAATTACACCAAGACTAAAAGAACGACTTTCTTTTCTTTTTGAATAGGAAAGAGGTAAACAAAAACAAAGAAAAAAGATTTGTTTTATCAATGGATAGATTTTAAAGACAAGTCATGTAAAAGTTTATTATTTTTTATCTAGAAATGTCCAAGAATTTACTTGTTAATGTCTCTTTCTATTAGATTTTTTAAGTCCCCTGCATCGACCATAGACCAATTCCTCTATTATTTAGGGCAATCCTAAACCAAATTTTATTTTCTGAAAAACATACAAAGGTTCAAAAAGACAAAAGAGTTTTTAGGCTGAAGAATGAAAACACCATAAAGGAAGAGTAAGACTATAAGGATAAAACTTTAAATTGAAGATTTAGTTGTGATTAGAAATACACTTTTCTATCTTGAGCTCTTAGGGAAGATCAACTTGTTATCCTCAGAGTAACTTTTATCAGGTGAAATTATGTTACGTAATAGGCTCAGTAAAATGGGTTGGGAGGAAGTTGTTCGTCTCGACATACCTACGATTCCATTAATGCTACTAAGATCACTAAGAAATTGGTTAGCAATATAATTGTAGCATAATTCTTAAATGATTCTTAAATAAATATGATGTTCTCATCTGTAATACAAGCATAGGAGATGGGTCGTCAGCCTACCCAATGGAGGTATCCACATACATGGATACAAAGAAACATGATAGGGTAACATTAATTGATAGGCACGTGGAGCTTATTAGGGTAAGTTCTAATTCTTCATATGTATTTCAGTATTTTGATAGTTTTGCATTGTCCATATTATTTATGTTATTCACTTTCTAGATAATTACATAGCCGGTTTAGAGCGCGTGACTGCTTCTTAGGCTCAGTCTAGTGAGCAGCCGACCATAGATGAGTTCCAACTATATCTCGAGGTTACTAGAGGCGAGAAGAAGAGGAAGGTATATGACATTGGTTCACAGACATCGAATTTCTAAAGCCGCTTCGCTAGGACCACAGGTAAACCTACATAAGTTTAAACTGATGGTAACAAAGAGGAGATACAAAATCTTCGTACTTGCTTAATGAGTAGTAGCATATTGCACAAATGATGGAGATGTATGGTCAAGATCAATCCTTACTCAATCTGCTCCTTCTAATCCATTAGCTCCGCCTGCTCCTTTTGATCAATTAGCTCTACTAGCTTTGCCAGCTCTGCTTGATTCTCCAGCTCCGTGACATTTTTATGTTTTTACTTGTTTTCTTAGTTTTTGCTTTTTAAAGTATGAACTAAATATATTAAATGTCCTTTTATTATGATATTTTGGGTTTTTGATTCATTGCTTGAATCAATATTGTGTATTGGTTGTCTCAATATTTAAATTTTATTTTAAAATTTTTTTGACAATTAACTGCCAATTAGAGACGTTTTGCTGCAATTATTATACACTATCAGTGATAGCTTAATGACGGATTAAACATAGATCGCCTAGCGACAGAACAATGATGACTTTTCTTTTATTATTATTATTATTATTATTATCAATTTAGCGATAAAAATGGCAGTTGCTATTTGCAACAAAATATGCCTTCTGTTGTTAATTAGTTGTTAATCAGTCGCTATTTTGTGGTTTTTTTAATGACCGTGAATTTGGATTGCGAAGGTTAAGGAATCTTAAGGGTCAGTTCAATAAAATTAGCTGTTTTGGTAGCTATTTGTTATTTCAATAGCATGTAGTTGTTAATTGTTTTAATAATATGTAGTTGTTTGAATAGCTGGTAGTTATTTAAGTAGTTTTTCATAAAATACTGAAAATTAAATGTTATATAAAATTTTTTATAAAATGCTATATCAATATTTAAAATTTAATTTAAACATGATAGAATTAAACACCGAAAAAAGTAAAGTTAAGCATTTTGACTTATTCAGCTTAAAACACTATTTAGAATCTTGGATATAAATTAAATATCATTTCATATCATAAAAGAGTTAATGAGCTTTAGAAACTATTTAGAATCTTAGATGGCATCACAGGCCAAAATATTCTTTGCCAACCCAACTTTAACTTTATATTTGTATTTGTCGTCTAAATATGAAAGTGTAATACGTAACTCCATAGTTGCAAATTTTGGTAAAAGAAGAACGTCTCTTCAGTCTCTTAGACCATATCTGTAGGAAAGGAGAGGATGTTTAAATGAAATGATGTTTAATCATTTCAATCCATCAAAAGCCGCATTTTCAGAGTAAGCATGCAGAAATTGTGGAACAATTAATTAATTAATTAAACAAAACAACATATCGCTTTGCCTTTTCAGTTTTCACACACAATCTGCAAAAAGTGCTTTTTATGTGTTGTGAGTGACACCAATCTCCATCAAACCAGACAGCTTCTGTTTCTTCTGCTTTTTTTTATTCACCATTGCTTCCTACTTTTCCCAGTTGCTCCTTTTTTTTATATATATAATTTTAATATTGCGGTGTACGAAATTTACTTTTCTTTTTCTTTGACAAAGGAAATCCTTTTCTTAATAAAAAATATTAGTAATTTAATATTTAAATTTCCAAGACTTATTCATGAACAAAATGCTTACACACGCACACACAAGTTTTAGTGGCACGATACACTTGTTCACAAAAACGTGCAAAAAAATAATAATAAGTAAAATATGAAAAATTATAAAATATTTAAATATCCCTCAAAAATTATAAAAAGATAGAATTGAACTGATTAGGTCTAAATTTGTTAACAAAAATTAATAACACAAATTATAAATCTTATAAATAGACAAAAAAAAAAATTAAAGAAAAAAGAAACCTCGCACTGGCAGCGCACCTAATAAATGACCTAAAACGACAAATGGCTAATTAATTAAATTTAAATATTAATTTCGTACACACACTTATAAAAACCAGTGGGAAAAGCATGGGATGAGCTCAGTGAACATAATGATGAAACCAGCTTATATGATCTTCCAAAGAATGTGCAGCACATGTGCCACTTAGGACTCTCTATTTATTTGTTTTTTTTGCCTTTTGATTATAATTAAAATTATAAATTAGGGTTTTTCCTATTTTTGGTCAACTAGTTGGATGGTCACACCACCAATTCACATATATGGTAATTAATTAATTAATCAAATTTTATGTGGAAACCGTGAAGTGAGAGTATACTTTTGGGCAATTTATTTTATGTTTAGTGCGTAATTGAATTGCATGTTTTCAAAAGCTTAAAACTAAGACATAGACACTAGGCAAATCAAAAGAGTTGGTACATATGATAGGTTAGATTTGGAATTCATGCTAAGAATATTATTTCTCAAAGAAAAATGAAATAAATAATATTTATTCTGAGAATAACATATAATTGGAAAAATAATGGTTCTAAATTTCAATATAATTCATAAGAATATAATTTTACATTTGCATAATATAAATTTATGTTAATTGAAATTAGGATTGAGTTAAATTCTCTTGCGTTAAAAATATATTCGAGTTCAAAATTGAGTTCAATGCTAAAAAAATTGAGCTTGAATTTAGCTTGTCTAAAGTTGATAATTTAAAGCTCAAAACTTAGCTCATTTATTACATGAACTTAATAAAAAGGTTCATAATTTGACTCTTTAAATGAATTTGAATTTCTTTTTTTAATCAAGTTTCAAGTACAGTGGAACCTCGGTATATTAATAATTCGCTAAATTTATAAGATAATAAAAAAAATAAATTTATATAAATCCTATTTGACATATAAATTAATAATTTATGATTTGTATCAAAATATTTTATACATTATTCATAACTAAATTAAGTAGGTTTTTGAAACTATAAATCTAATGTTACTTGTTTATTTTTAAAATTAATATCACATTAACTCTCATTTTTAACCTTTCTTAAAGCATTAAAAAAATTCGATATAGAGATATAAGTTATATAAATTAACTAAATTTATCAATGAAATACATGATTAATACTTAATATATATAAATTAGTGTTCACACATGTTTAGGTTAGTATTCATATTGTAGAGATATAAGCTATATACTCTAAAAAATAATAATTATTAATTTACGCGATTAATTAATACATCGCTAAATTAATAGAATTTCGCAGTTCTGACATTATTAATTTAAAATGTTCGATTGGAAATCAGACTAAGTTGGTAAAAATCAATAAAAAATTGGCTAAAAATTATTGAACCAAATCAATAATAAATTAGTTCGATTTAATTTGTGGGTATTTTTCAGAAATTATGATTTTTTTTTCAATTTGGACTTTTTAAAAATTAGGCCCACTAATTTTTTATCTTTGGGCCTTTTTATTTATCAATTCAAATCCTAATATATTAATTAAATGAAAAATAATAGTATATTTTATGGTAATTAATTTTTTTAGTTTTTAATGTATTCATATTTTATTTTTTAAAATTATTTACTTATTTTATTTTTTTTGTAAAATCCAAGTTTGAATTTTTTTTATTTGAGTTCAAATTTTTTGAACCTATATTTTTAATTTTATTTAATAAATATATTTTAAAATATTATATATAAAAATTCAGTTTAAACGTATTGAATCGGGTCAAATTTTTCGATTCGGTGAACTCCTACTTTCATCGGTTCATTGATCGGTCCAATTCTCAGAACACTGACTAAAGGTATGTGAGGAAAAAAAGAAAAATTAATTAGTTAAATTGATTTTTAATTTTAGTTAAAATATGATTTTTTTTTTTTTTTTTTTTTGTGGGTGGCATTGAGGGATCATTTCTTTAGGCTGAACGCTGAATCAACAATTTATTAAATTGAATGATTAAATAGTGATACGAAGAGCTTATTTTTCCGCGAAAAATACAGCGTCAAGATGAGCCCAGCCCAACCGTGATGAGTTAATTTCTTCACGAGGTACAATTGCAAAATTAGAATGAATCGAACAGTGGTTAGACAGGGGAGTGCTCTTGTACCCTTGAAGCAGGTAGGTAACTTCCACCTATTTATTCAACCCTACAAGCAGGGGAGTTTCCTATGTTATTTATATTTATATTTTTCAACCCCAATTGTTCCTTCATTATTTCTTTTTTTTTCTTCTAATTGAATAATATATTTTTGAAAATTATGGTTCCTTTGGAAAGAGGGAAAGTAAATTAAAGGGTGGAAGTAGAATAAAAGATGTAAAGTTTCACGATTCATTTTCCTCCCAAAATGGATTGAAAAAAAATTTAAAATGGGTATAAGATAAATTTATTTTACATCATTTTTTATATTTTACCTCAAACGAAATAAGAGACTTTGATAATTTCAAAAACTTTTCACTCTTTATTTTACATCCATCCAAATTTTTACACCAATCTAAACAAAGGCTTAATTTATAAAGAAATAATCTAAAATTGAATCGTTTTCATTAAAAAATAATTCTAAATAATTCATATTTCTAAAAAGAATTCATTAGTGTAGATAAGTCTTTTTTTCTAAAATAATAACTTTAATTATTAAGAATATTTTTGTAATCTTAAATAAATTTTGATAGAACTAAAACATCTTAATTCAATTCAACTATATAGTCTAAAGTTTTTTTTTTTACTTTTCAAAAGATCAAATTTGCATTTTCCTGCAGTAATTGTGATTCTTTATTATTTTTTTTCTTTTTTTGAAAGGAGGTTCTTTGTTACCTTAACCAATAGATTGTTGGTCTATTTAATTTTAATTTTTGGTGCCACCAAACCAAACCAAACAATATTAATCAGTTCTTTTACCTTTTTTTCCTCCTAAATATTTAAAAAAAAACCCTCGTCTTACTTTACCTCACTTTTAAAAACCTATCCTTATTGTCTTGTTTTTTTTTTAAAAAAAAAAAAAAGAAAGAAAGGAAAAACCTTTCCTTATACCATCCAAACGATGCTTTAATTGGGGTGGAAATTAACTAACCTGTGTGATGCTCATATATTAGCTCAGGAATTGGATCATAAACTCTCTCCATTACAGGACCAAATAGGCAAGCCCAGGCCAATTAAATAAGGCCTTCAGATTGATCCAGTTGGGCCTTCTCCATTTTTTTTTTCCTTTTTTTTTCGGAATAGGTGATTAACTACTGAACTTTTGGTTGATAAAAAATTTAACTACCTTAAAAATCTGCCAATAATATATATATATATATATATATATATATATATATATACTCCTAAACTGCTCAGTGATGATAATCTTTATTATTATTAAACGAAATCGAAAGGTCTGATTATTTTAATCGTTAGGCTGATGATCCGTGTATAAGAAAAATAATTTGTTTAACCGTTTTTATATTTTTGAGTTTTCGGGGTTTCGCAGTTTAACTAGGCCCAGGAAGCACTACAAGTCTACCCGAACGTGTCCCGGTGTACTATCTCATTTTGCATGAACCCGGGCTGATTTAGTAAAAACAAATCCAACTCGATTGGGCTCACTGGTGGCCCATGCCACCTAAATACTAGAAAAGCCACCTCATCTCCCCATTTGCCTATACATAAGCGGGATAATTTCACTGACAGGGCGTTAATTATAAAAGTAATCACTTAATATGTTACCAATTTCGATTTGTAACTTAAAAGTACCTAAACTTATATTTTTGTAACAGTAAAATGCCTTTTGAAGCAATTCAATTTTTTCGGTTGCCGAAATGCCATGTTTACGACACGTGGACTTTTTCTTATTAACTTTTTAAATTAGAAAAAACCTTCTCTCCTCCAGCTCAAACTCTTTCTCTCACATTTTCTACAACCCTTTCTTTCTCTTTGAGAATGTAAAAATCGAACTTCTCATAGATAAACCTTCAATTTGCCGATCAAAATATTCAATGCCTTCAATTTGCCAATCAAAATAATCAATAAGGTATATTAAAAGCTTTCTTCCTCATCTTTAATTCTAATGAGCTATTTCTTCGCTTTCTTATTGAGAAATCAACAAAAGTAGCTGATAAATCTATACCCTCCCTGAATCGATGATTTCTTTCAAAAATAAAAAAATAAGGCTATGATTCAAATAAGTAATTGCTAAACGTATTTTATTTTACCTAGCGACAAATAAATTTGACTTGCTTTATTGATTAAGTTAGTTCATTAGTGATTATGCAGTTGGCGACCTTGCTCTCGCCGAAGATGGAGGAAATATCGCCTGAACACAATTGTCTCCATGACCGTTTGAGATGGCGACCTTGATCTGCGATAATGGAGTTGGCTTTATTATTATTTGCGTTGAGTCGATACTATTGGTGTGCTCAATCATCAGAGGTGCAGATCTTTAGTCGGAAATAGCTTGAGCTTGCTGGTTTTCATGGCTACCTAAACTGAAGTAGGCAAACTCACCATAACTAATGCGGGCTTAGTGGACGAGAGAGAGAAAGATAGAGACAGAGAGAAAATGGTACAAGGTCGTTGTTGGTCTCACCATCTCTTTCTTCACCAGAAATCTACTGCAACGAAAGAGAGAAGTTAGCACCATTGGAAGAAAAGAAGCGACTTCATGTTGCACGAAGCGAGAGAATGGATATGAGCTAGATTATAGAGTTTTTTTAATTTAAAAAATTAATAAAAAAAACTCAACGTGTTGTAAACGTGGCATTCCGGCAACCAGAAAAATTGAATTGCGTCAAAAGACATTTTACTGTTACAAAAATATAAGATTAGGTATTTTTAAGTTACAAGTTGCAATTGGTACCCCATTAAATAATTACCCATATAATTTAGACTCTTTTAGTGAAATTAACCCATAAATAGGCAAGGGCTTAAGAGAGAAGGAGGTTTTTTTTATCACTTAAGGGAAACTCTACCATTTTAAAACTCATCTTTGATTTTAAGGTTACACCTAAAATAAAAAAGTTCAATAATTTCTCACCCAAAAATATTCCTTAGAGCTTTTGTGTTTCTTTATCCACTCTCTTAAAAGTTTTTTATTTTTAATCACAACCAACTAACCTTTGAGAACCTTAACTCTTTTCTTTGTCTTTCTTATTCTTTAGCGCGTTAAAAATGCCTTCTTAGCATCGGTTGTGAGAGAAACCTATGCTCAACCACATTCTTCTGACTAAGTCAAAAGTGGCACCCGCCACAAGGCAGTGGCACCACGCCACTATGTGCTCGCACGCCACTTAGGCCAACCAAACATAACTTTTCTCATTTTTCTAGGCTGTTAATTAGGGTAAAACCTGCACGCCACTTCTAGTGGTGCATGTGTGTTCATTTCAAATCCAAGAATGTTTATTTCAAGAATATAGCTTTGATTCAAGGATTCATTTGAGTTTAGAATTAAACCAACTTGCTTAAACAATGAATAAAACTCATACTTGGCCCTGGTAATCAAATAAAAGATGGAAATGGGTTGTGATAGTTATGGTTGTTCATTATTCATAATGAACAACGAATTCTTGAGCTCAAATCCTATTGTATGATAAATAATAATGATTTACTATTCTGTCATTTAATTTTAGTTCCTTTAGTTTCTGTTATTTGAATTCTAAGTCATTTAATTTATATTTTTCTATTATTCCCTCCCATCCTATTTTATTTGTGTGGTTTGACAATACACGCATATTAAGAATTTAGCCAATAGAAGTTATTTTACCCTTTTTTCACCCTTAATTCATTAGGATATTAATAAAAGTTATTCATTTAATGAACAATTATAAAAGTTATTATGAAAAAATAATTATTTACATATCTAAATTTAAAAAACTTGTAAACATTTTGGAACATTCTAAAAAAGAACAATAAGCAAAAAAAATGGGACGAAGAGAATATTATATTTTCATTTATTGTGCTAAACATCATTTATTAGCTTTGCAAACATTATATTGTGATCCTTTGATGTTATTATTTGTTTAATGGCATGTGACTATTCGTTATGTGTTTGTCATGCCTTTGCTTTATCTTTATGATTGATTTAATTTTTTATATCAAACTTGATGTAAGGGTCCATAATGGATTCCATAAATTCTTATTTGTAATATTATTGGGTTTGAGTAATTTTAATCAGTTGATGGCTAGGATGTAAATTAGGTCATGGGATGTAACTCTTTTTTCCTTTCCATCTTCTTTGTATGATTATTTTTTATGCTAGGCCTAATTGTTATTACTCATGATTGCCATATTTCAAAAATGCATTAAAACAAACTTTTTTCACCTCAATTAAAGTTAATCACATTAATAACATTGTGAATGAATAGACAATAAAGAATGTCGGTTTCCAACCGGGAAAGTCCGAGTGTCTAAGACCTTTTCGAGACCGTACTTGTAACACCCCATATTCAGTTTTGTACGACTAGACAGTGAATATATATCACATTCTGTGCCAGAGACACAGACTAATTTGCTTGATAACTTAATATGATAATTAAGTAAGAAAATAATTCGTTTGAAAAGAGGGTAAATTTTTTTTAATATTTCTTTATTATATTAATAATGTTAGTAGAAGATTTAATAATTTCACAGAAACTTTTGAAGTAACTTTATAATTCTTGTAAATAAGTTTCTAATAATATCAAATAAAATAATAAATCCCTCTTTAATAAAATTGCTTTCCATATACCTAATAAGTAACATTTGTAAAGAAATGTCTGAATTTAAAACATTAGTTCCTCTGAGAAATTTTTAATAAAAATAATCAATTTGAATTATAAGATAGTCTCTTAATTAAAAAAAACAAATAACTTTAGCATTAAATTTCAATTCTCAACCCACTTCTTATACTCTCAATAATTAATATTTATACTACATGCCAAATTTTAATATATACTTAAATGTCTGAAGAACATCCTCCTCATCTGATGCTGGAATACTAGATCACCTCAGTTTATATTATCTTCAACCTGTGCATGAGAAATCCCATTGTGCGGAGTGTAAAACTCAGTAGTGTTATTTATAATTTAAATCAAATAATAATTTTAGAAACATAAATCTTGATTTCTTTTATTATAAATATTTATATACAAAACATTAATAATCGTTTTTATCATTATATTAAATATTTATGTTTAACTGAATATTCTAAATATTTCAAATTAATATATCATAAATTTCACTACTTACCAATATAATATATTCTTTTTATTTAAGAACATATATTAAACCAAAATCATATAACACAACTTATTATCTCAATTTCCTTAAAAATATATCTTTCTTAAGGGACTCAGATACACTTAGGAGAAAAATGAAGCAGATAAAATTTCAGAGACAGAATCAGAGAGACCTTATATGCCAACAGAATCAAAGGGGCATTCTGAGTCCAAACAGATAGAGCGTGTCCATTCAAATAGAAGGCATCCAGAGCCTAACATATGATTATAGCTTATATCATATCAGAATGACATCGAAGCCGAACATGCTCATCTTACAGAATAAATCATATCATACAACAGATTCCCACTAAGTATAATAGAGCCCAAAAACTTATCATTTTTACTTATTTAGAATATTTCACATATAATTTGCTTTTTCCTTATTTTGCTTATAGCTATCATAAAATATCAATCATATATCATTTAACAATGATATTTAGATACAATCAATATCAAAATATTTAAATAACATCACATTGAATAATATTTCATTTCACAAGCACTTTTAAACACATTTAATCAAAGTCACCATCTAAATAACAAATAATAAGTGGCTAATATTTTCTTTTTCATAAACATAGAATTTTCAATCAAATCACAGAAATCATTCAGAAATCATCTCATATAAAATCACATCTCTTTCTTTAAAATCCATAAAATGATATTCAATAACTCCTTTAAAGAAATAAATCATTTCATAAAATATTTATGGAATTAAAAATATATTTAACTTTAATTAAAATAAAAAATTAGTACTGCACTAAAACCTGACTAATAAGGCTATATTAGCCTGCCTTTCTTATTTACTGAGTCTAATCCACTTCTGTAGTTTATTCTCACCTATGAACAAATTAGACGATTTAAATTTAGTCCTTTTCTTCCACTTTATTGATATATAATTTCTTGTTATTCCTAGTTTCTTTTTAATTTACATTTGCATTTCTTTCATTAAATCTCATCTTGTAGACTTATAATCTTAATCAAATCAATTAATTTAAATATTTCATAATTTATGTATTACTTTAATTTCATATTTCTTTACCGCATAATTAAATTTATTATTCATTTTAATAATTAGATGAAATCATTATTTTGCCACATTTTATTCATTAAAACCATTTGTATACATATATGCACATATATTTACTTATTTCACCTTCCAAATTTATTTAGTATTTAGCCTCTTAGATTTCATTTAAAATAATATTTATCAAAATCCTTTGATCACTTTATACCCCTTAATAACTTAAGCTTTCTAATTTATCTGGCTAACTTGATTTATTTATAAAATCATTCTTTATTTATTTTACTAACAAATATAATAAAGTTTTGAAATCAAAACTTTGAATTCATTTACTTTGCTCTTACTCTAATAATCATTTGGAAATTCTATCCGCTACAACTTCAATTTTGTCATTATTTAATTAATTCATTCTTTGATCAATTTATTTTCTTAAATAATAACACAATGTATTATTTTATAAATTGATTCTTCCCTTTTCTTTTTCTATTATAATTCGGCAACACTTATTTAATATTTGTACATTTTACAGTAATAACACAATCCATCTAACGGGCAATTCATAGTTATTTTCCAACTGTCATTCTAAAAAATTTCACAACTTATTAATATCAACATTTACTCCATTGGAATAACTTATCAATAAGTAAATTGTCTTTATTCTAAATTTATCCCATTTTTAATCAATAATCTTTCATAAATTAGTTTATTTTACTAATAATTTCAAGAATTCACATTCAATTTATAATTACTCTCACATAGTTTACTTAATTTTAATCAAGCCAAATTAATTCAATAATTAATAAATTTATAATTTGCGTTATATTTCAAAATTAAATAATCGAATCTGAAAATATACTAATCGTGATTCGGAGTTTAGATTCGAATTCAGCGCAAAGAGACGTGCTTTCTGCCACTCATGTGTCTCGCCAGACCCCCGCTGGCCGGCTACTGTGACGCCGTCCCCATCGCCGCCTACGATGGCTGAAAAAGTGAACTTGCCCATAATTTTGCAAGGCCACCACCAACCAAATCAATTTTCATGGAAGATTCCATATATGGTGTCATAAGCGAAATCGAACCTCTAACGTGCCGGATCGAGCACGGCAATCGCTGCGTCATCGCCATCCATGTGTTTTCACCATCTAGGCTCAACCATCAAAATCAAAGGAGGGAAAATAATCAAGGGATGGCCAGGAGTTGTTGGTGACCATCCATTGGGCCTGAAGTCGTCGGAGCGGTGAGATATTGCTAGAAATATCACCGATTGGCATCAAAGGTTTCTAGTTGCGATTCCCATTGATTCAGGCTCCTATCACTCAATCCGAGACCACAAATGAGCTCCTCTCGTCAAGCTCTTACTATCGATATAACCAGTCACCGCTGTTTTTGACCGGAGACGGTGGCGCCATGAAAAATGCAATATGCGGTTGCAGGGAGAGAGAAACAGGGAGAGCTAGTGAGGAAGAGAGTGTTTTATTATTATTATTATTATTATTATTATTATTATTATTATTATTATTATTATTATTACTATCATCATCATCATCATCATCATCATCATATTATTATTACCATTATTATTATTTATCCTCCCTTTCCTATTTTTATTTTCTTCTTCTCATTTCCTTTAACTTTCTTTAATTTTAATTCCTTCAATCACATTTACCACTATTATATATAATTAATTAATAATTAATTACTAACCAGTTCACTTATGATTATTCTTAACTTCTTAATTCTTGACAAATAATATATAAATATATCTCTAATTTATATATTAATAAGTAATTACCAACAATTATTAACAATAGTCGATAAAATAAAATCACTAATTCTACAAATAGGAAAATAAAATAATTTTCGTTCCTTCCTTTTGTGAATGCCCTATCTCACTGAGTATTTGTCTCATCCAAACGACTTGACATGCGCACGCAGCTGCAACTATGAACTCTGCTTCTGTTGTCGACAAAGTGACTATGGGTTGTTTTCTAGATGACCAGGCTACTGCTCCTCCATTCATCATAAACACGTAAACTGAAGTGCTTTTGCTATCCTCCATATCACCAGCATAATCACTGTCAATGAATCTAATTAATTTACCATCTCCGCCCCTTTTATAGAAAATCCCATAACCAGTTGTGCCTTTTAAGTACTGCAAAACCTTTTTTACTGCTGCAATGTGTAATTGCGTTGGACAAGCCATGAAACGGCTAATTAAACTCACCACAAACATTAAATCAGGTCGTGTGGCAATGAGATACATCAGACTTCCCACAATCTATTCGTACAAAGTCTCATATGCTTTGACACCATCTTTATCTTTGTCGATTTTCTGTCCAGGAACAATTGGATTACTTACAGTGTTGAAGTTTCCTACCTCAAAATGCTTCAAAACCTCAACTGCATACTTCCTTTGACTGATAAAAATTCCATTTGAGCGTTGTAAAACTTCAATACCCAGGAAAAATCTCATTTGACCGAGATCAGTCATCTCAAATTCACTCTTCATGGAACTTTTAAATTCTCCCAACATTAATTCAT
>CANUEP010151009.1:0-29715 GCA_947857235.1 Jatropha podagrica | reverse complement strand
ACAAGTCACAGGACCATGGAATCACATGATGTGATTTGATGGATATTAAAGCATGCTTGGGAGAGAGCATGGTCCTGTTAAGGTGATTTCACTGACTAACACCACTTGATGTGCATATGGTTGCAGTTGTTTGTGGATGATGTAATTGACATTGTGTAAATGGTGAGTGTTCATTCAGAATATCTTATATATCATTTGTGTGAATGTGTGGGTTTAATATTATATGTTATTATTCACTGAGTTTTATACTCACCCCCCCTCCCTTTTTCCCCTTATCCTTTAGGTTGTTTCAGGGGAACGTGAATCATATGGTAGGATTTGGAGCTTTAGCTTTCTTTCCTTTCAAGATCATGTAAGGATTGTTTAAATGTATAAGACATGATTCTTCAGAATTCTTATAATTGTGTAGTAGTAGAAATCCGCAGTTATGATAAGATTGTATTATTTTAATAATATTGTTAAGAAATTGAAAATTTTATGGAATGGTTGATATTTGGAGACTATATGATAGGAATAATTTGATTATATTATGACAAATAAATATTGTATGAGAAAATATTTTTATTAAATGGATATGGGTCCAAGAGGTGAATAGTTTTTATTATCAAGAATGAGTCAAAATTGTTGACTCTGATTAAAATATGGATAATGCCATTTTATGGGCTTACTATTCTGTCAGTTAAATGATAATTGGAATGGAGTTTGGATAGTTTAGGTTTACTACGGGCCTCGGGGGCCTTAAGCTTACCCAGGTCCTAGTGCCGGTCCGGCCCACGGTTTTGGGTCGTGACACTTAATTAATTAAAATGTTAAATAGAATATCTGAAAAAGGATACATGTATTTTTATGTGCTTAAATTATTTTTTTTTTATTCTTTGATAGTTGTTCTTTGTGAATCTAAAAGGTATCAAATCATTATTGCAATGTTAAAACTAAAAAAATAATAATAATAATTAGGCCCTCTAATTCAAAAATATGTAAAAACTCTAAAAAAAGTTACAACCATCAACTAAATTAATTTAAACAATAAAACTAATAAAACTATATTTATTACTAAACTATAAAATTTAATTAGAATATTAGGAGTAAAATAATTAGTACCTTCGAAAAGTTTCTATAAATGCACAAATTTTTAAAAATTAGTGTAGCAAGCAAAATAGTAAAAATCGTAAAAAATTGAAATACAATTAAGATAATAAATTTATAACGTGAAAAATTAAAGAAAAAAATCAATTAATAAAATAAAATAAAACAAATCAAAAATTGTTAATTCATTAAAATTTCAAAAGATAAAATACACTTACATTATTGAAATATTTTCAACTATTTCGAAAAAATCACATTACCATTCTACAGAAATTGTTGTACATTCTGATCCTCCGGAGGTAACATTTATTTTTTCTCAATGTTTACTTTCTCTCAATTAGCTCTAAAAGATCTATTTATAGTGAAATTTTATGTTAATTAGATTAATATTAGGATTCCTAATTGATTTAATATTTTTATTTAGTTAATTGATATTCAATATTCCTTAATGATTTACCTTAAAATAAATAATTTATAATCAACTAATAATTTTTTTCTCGATTCTTGTGTAATTTAACAATTAAGATTAATATAAATGATTCAAAAGATTTTTATTATTTATTTTTCCATTCTATAGTATACTAATACGTAGGTGTTAGTCTATTAAACATCTTCAAAATATTTTATATTATTATATTATATTTTAATTAAGATATGGTCTCAATATTAGCTATCCCAATATTTATTAAATTATATATTTTTATTAAACTACATTCTTAATCATAATAAAATTAAAAGTTACTAATTAAAATAAGAATTAAATTATTCAATAAAATTAAAAGTTATCTCATGATTAAATAATAAATTTTTAATTAGAATAGAATTAGATTAAAATTATAATAATAATAATTAGAATAGAAAAATAAACACAATGTGATCCCAACTTAGTTATTAAGACTAAATTGTCTTTAATAATATTTTTTATCAATCAAAATAAATAGAGGCATTTTGGGAATCAAATGTTACCCATTTGTACTTTTATATATATTATAGATATAGATAAATAGATTATAGATAATTAAATATCATTAAATTTTTATAATTTTATAAGAGTGAATTGAATACTATAAAATTTTACGACCTGTTTGGAATAAATGAATAATAGTTTTAGAATTCATTTGTAAATGAATTATAATTAGAATTCATTTGCAAATGAATTTGTTATGTTTGGTATACTACAATTTAAAATAAGCAATTCAATTAAATTCCACAAAATTATGTTTAAAATAAATTCTTAAATAAAAATTCATTTGTATTTATTTTTTAAAATTCCCTTTAACATAATAATCTAATAAAAATAAATAATAAACACTAATTTATATTTATTATATACAATATCATAACTTTTTATTTTTTTACTAAGATATAAATAATAAATTTATATAAACAATACACTCACATTCCACACTAGCTAATTGATTAATTATATAAATATATAAAAAATTATAACATTCATCATAATAGTTATTTTTAATTTATATAAAATGTCTCTGTTTAAGAAAAAAAAAGGTGTAAAATGTCTTATTCATTTAACTAATTAATTTAAAAACTACAAAAATATTTGAAAAAATTATTACTGTTGTTAATTATACTTGAAAACATTAGTGTATAGGATAAAAACTGTAGTTTTGCACTAATAATTATGAAGTAAAAAAAAAAAAGGAAAAGAAAGAAAATACTTCAATCTATAGAGGGGTAGTTTTGTCAAATAAAATTTAATGATTTATTATTATAATCAAATTTGATAAAATAAATAAATTAAATAAGTAAAAAAAATTAAAAAAATTAAATTTGCAGAAGAAGAGGGAGTTTTGTCACAAAAATTGGCGTGTTTCATTTTGTGTAATTCATTTGAAAATTCGACCAACTTTTGTAAAATTTGATGTAGTTATATTCAATTGCGTGAAATTGAATTCTTAGAATTGAAATATATATTTTTTTCCGTTCCAAACGCAAAAATATGAATTTGTAAATGAATTCCACAAATTTTGTAGAATTTTATGGAATTCATTTATTCCAAACGGAGTCTTAATATACTTCTAAAGAAATCTAAATTTGAACCATTGAAATTTTAAAATCTTCTAAATTCTGATATAGTTCTAATCCAATACACTCCTCACCGTTGGTCATGGTTTGATTCTAGATTTTGATCGATTCGATTTCAATTCGGCTTTGATTCAGAACCAAACCGTTGTCATACCTAGCTATAATCCTCAAATTCTTTAAAAAAAAAAAAAAAGAAGCAAAATTACTTACAGAGAAAGAGTAGCAACTAGCAGTATTGGCGATAGAGATTTTTGTGTAATTTTATAGCGTTGAAGGAAGGAGAAGAGAAGAGAGGGGAATGGACGGACCTCCGGCCAACGATTGGTGCTCCGTCTGCCATGGACGGTTCAAGGTCCCTTGCCAGGCGAATTGCTCTCACTGGTTTTGCGGTATTTTTCCAATTTCCTTTTTTCTTGTTTCCCTCCAACAAAATGCAAAACCTAAAACAAAAATTGTCTCCTTCTCTTCTTTTCTACTTTAATTATTTTCAAATAGAAATCTTTTCTCTGTGGAATCTAACATTGACGTTAATATGAAGTAATGATCCTTCAATTTGTTAGTGCTTGATTATTAGATTGGTAGCCTTCAATGAAGTTGAATTTCTTTTTTTATTCAGAATACGTCAATTTTTTTTCATTTCTGCTTAACCTTGAAGTGCCTAGGTTGCTTATGTAAAATCAAGGAAAATTACCAGTTCAATCACAATTACACGAAGGTGCCAACATGTGAATGAAGAACCCAATGTCTATTTACTATTGAGCTTGAAATGTATTAATCCTTCTTTTTAAGCATATTGAAATGATAATTAGGATATGTTTTTATGCCTTTTTGTTCCAGATATATCATTCAACTTTTAAAGTAATTTCACCCTCCCCCCCTTCATGTGCTTTGTAGGTGATTGTATCATGCTAGTTTGGCATCATGGATCTGCAATTCAACCATGTAAATGTCCACTGTGTCGTCGTCAAATCACATTGTTGGTCCCTGGTGAAGCTTCACAGAGGGAGCGCCATAACCCTGAGGTTGCTGAGATTCTGCATAAGGTTGAAACTTATAATCGGCTTTTTGGCGGGCTGACCACTGGTCTAATTCAGGTCTGTATGTTTACAAGCTATGATTTCTTTGCCTTTATTTAATCAGATTATTTCATGCAGCTAATGTTTTCTACTAAAGGAACTAGAGCCTGATCAAATATTTGAACAATAAAAAGTGGAGCATTCTGATTAACAGAGGAGAATTTTGACACTAATCAGTGCATGTGATTGTTTCAGTTCATACTTCCTATCCCTTGCCCAGCCTTTTCTCCTCCGACTCTTTAATACTTCTATACATGCTTAAAAGTTCATGTCTTATGAATTATAAGTTATCTAGTGGCCTAAGTTTACGTT
Source organism: Jatropha podagrica (assembly GCA_947857235.1). Lineage (NCBI taxonomy): Eukaryota > Viridiplantae > Streptophyta > Magnoliopsida > Malpighiales > Euphorbiaceae > Jatropha > Jatropha podagrica. The sequence continues at coordinate 25,195 of CANUEP010151009.1, read as the reverse complement.
CTTTGCTTCTGTATATTCCACATTCTACATCTTTGCTCCTATTCAGCACTCTTATCAATGCCCCTTTGCTCGTATATATGATATTTGCTCTCCCTACTAGATAAAAAGGAAAAACGGAAAGTAGAGGAGGAAAAAGCTGTTTCTTCATTCTCCTTGGTTGCACTATTCATTAAGGTTTTTATCTCATTTTGCTGATGACTGGAGTTACAATCTCATCTAACGGATGCATTAAAATATTTTGTTGTTTTTTTTGTTTGTGGACCCAAAATGAATGAAGTATGTTAGTGAATATGATTTCTAGCTGTAAAATAAAAGTTACAGAAAGTGTATAAGTCTAAGAGATTTTAACCTCAGTTGCTTATAGTTATAGAACATTTACCTGAGTTCTGTCATTAATTGCTTAATGGTTAGTAGCATATTTTTTTTCCTGTTGGCCGGGGAAGTTAATATTTACTTGTACCAATTTCTCAAATTGCAATTATATTTTAATTGATCTAGAATATCATTTTGGAGTTGTCAAAAAAAGAAATATCGTTTGGAGCTTTATGAATAGTTTGGGGTGGATTCTGATTTTATTATGAACCTTCCCTTGTTCATAATTCTTCTGTCATGTGTGCAGTGAACTGCTTTTATATAGCAGTTGTTTCTGTCTATCTAATTTGTTTTGTATATCTCGATGTCCTGTGTGTCGATCTATAGTTGATCTTTACATAGTCATGAATTTTGTCCAAATTAGTGGACGAAGTTTTTGGCCATGTCCTCTTTCAAAAGCTAGTTTCGAAGTTACCATTTATCTCTCTTATGCATGAACACTTGCACAAAAGCTAATAAAATTAGAAAAGGTCAAGGAAAAAAAAATGATTGATTGATGGTGTTAGATCATGATATGCACAATTTTAAATATGTTTTATCATTTATGATCAAATTCACATTTAATAAGTTGATGTCAGTTTTTGACACATCTATTCTCTTATCTGCAGCGAATGCAAGACCTTCCATTTCTGCTACGAAGGTTGTTATGGGAAATGACAGATCCTCAAAGATCACTTCCTTTTGTCATCAGGGCACGTGTCTATATTGCGGTTAAGTAAATTGGCAACTTTACTGTATGCATGCTTCTTTTTCTTTTTCTTTTTCTTTTTGTCCTTCTTTCATTGCGGATTTTCAGCTCTCGCATATAACACATTGTACATCTTTGATTTTGTTATTTTTTAATTCTGTGTGTGTGCGTACTTTTGTTCCATCTTTCATTTTTTGTATGCATGAAAGATAAACATCATAATAAAGCGAAAAGCTAATACAAAACCTTTTTGCAAGCAAAGCAAAATGGTGAAAAATCGATCCTTGTAGCTATTCCCAATTTGTTGGCAGAGGCCTGTCTCATGTGGATTTTCTTGCTAAGCTTATACATAGATGAGCCCCCCATCGAACTTGAATGTTTGTTTGCATTGGTGCCTTGAGTTCTCTCTTATATGAAAAACTTCAGTTTGCACTTTGCAATTTGGTCTCCAAACTCATAAAAATAAGGTAGTTGTTGGAGTTAGGAACAGGCTCAGAACCAAATCAATCACAACACACACTCACAGAACAGTGGGGCAGCAGAAATAGGGCTTGTATTTGATTAATGAATTCAAATAAGGTGATTACATGTATCAGAGTAACTTTCTGTCTACAAGATTTGAAGAAAGTGGAAATAGAGAAAAATAATAGGAGAAACAGGAAGAAGAAGATAAATGGCTAATACAGCCCCCGGGACAAGCCTGTGCAGATACCTCTGCCCAAAGTTACTGGATTCCCAAAAGATGTCTTCATCATTCTCTTTGCTCCCATATATACTGCTGTCTGATGATTTGATAACTAACTTGGTGACGTGTATTCCTTTGCTTGTTCCCCAATACTCACACCTTTAATCACAACTCCTTTATTTCTTTGAAAATATATACCTTGTAGGGCCTTGGGCCGGAGTTAATTCTATCAGTGGTCCTCTTATTAGTAAGAAATCTTATTAAAGTATTAAATTATTATCTAATGGTATCCATAGGTTAATGTATTTGTTTATATTTTTAGGTTTACCTTCATATATGGTGCTTGTTGATCCAAATGCTATAGCCAGGGTCTGAATTCAGATAGTAATCTTGATTTTATCAATTCTAAAACTAGTGTGAACCTCTCATGATTGTGATGAAGGATAAAGGACATAGCAGCTTCCACCTCAGCTTTGATGTATGCCCAAATGTTTTATTCCTTGAGGTTGAGGGGGCTGTTTCAAAAGCTAATGACAACAATTCATAGGTATGCAGAATAGGATTCATCTTGGTATACATTTGATGTTGCTCAGTGAACAAAGTTCTCAGGTGTTTTTGGCTAACCCAGAATGATGGCTCACTTCTATCCTCCAGTTTCTTATACCTGCTTCCAGAAGGGAATGGGAATCACATTGTAAAGAAATGCTTATCCTCTATTTATTTGCAAAAATAAAATGTTAGTTTATATATATTTTGCCTTGCTGAAATAACCAAATTGCTGAAGTGCTATAATTATGTGATCGAATCTAGGATCAGAGGGTAATTCTAATGAGCACCATATGCAAGATAGCTATTATTTGGAACTTCATATCCAGTTTTACCATTACATCTTGGCAACCTTTGGATTATTTATACTTGATCTGGTTAGGTGGGAGAAAATGCATCTAATGTTGCCGTTTGGTTTAACATTTAAGATTGCTTCTATTTTTCGTTCTCCAAATAGCATGCATTTTATGGATTAAAGAACAAAAGTATGCATTTTATTTCTGATTGACTAGCAGTTTGAGCTTCTACTCATTCCTGTAGAATATGGATGGATTCTTATATTATTTTGTATGAACAGATGACACTAAGTGCTGTCTACATTCTCAGCCCCATAGATATTATCCCGGAAGGTGACTTTCCTTTTAATGTCTTTTTAATGAAATTCCTCAATCAGTGTTTTAAAAATTGGATTCAAAGTTGCCTGACGACTAATGGATCAATGATTTACAGGATTTTTGGGTATAGTTGGCTTATTGGACGATATCATCATAGGACTCATCTGCTTTCTTCATGTTGCTGCCATCTATCGGTCAGTACTGTATTATCGTCATGGGGGTTCATGAGCTGTTCAAGAGCCATGATATATTAGGCTATAAATAGATTTAAAGCTAAAACAAAATTTTGCTAGGCAGAAATATATTTGTGTAGTTTTCTGTTTTTTTTTTTCCCTCAATTTTTATTTTTATCTAAATAAAGTATGCTAGTTTTAGTTTTGAGCTTACCAATACCTATTGAATCGCAGAGAGGTAGTAATTGTTTAAATTTTATTTATAGTTGCATTTTGATTTCTGGATATTTCAATGTTATTAACTGTTCTTACCTTTACTAAGAAACCGTGGTTTAAGTCAAATTTGAAGTATGCACTATAAATGTAAGTAAAGTTCAAAGATTGAATCATAAATTAGTCTTTGAAGGCCAGTGAATGAGAACTGAAGATTTCCCCTGCCTCGATGTCATCAGTGTGAAAGAAAAATGCTTTGCTTTGTTAACAAAACTATCACCCTTCCAATATGTTACTTCTTTTTCTTTTTTGATTGTAATTAGAAACTCTCTCTCTCTCTCTCTCTATCTATCTATCTATCTAGTAGGTTTATGCAGATGTGCATGCGAGTAATCTAACATTATCATTGCAAAATCCTGAAGCATGCCCAAGGGATTGAAATTTCAATCAATCTACAGCCAAAGTACTGGAGAAAGAAAATGAAAAAAAAAAAAGAAGAAAAATTCAACCCCCATCGACTGTGAACACAAGTTTGTTTTGCTTGATTCTGAAAAACACACTTTGCTGAAAGGATCAACAACTTGGGCATAGGAGTTGGCATTCTATAATTGACACTCAGCTCTCCAATTTTGAACGATGGATTATCTGCATATCTATCATTTACAACTGCATTTCATGAATAATTCAAACTATGATAGTGTTCAATCAACTATAAAGGTTAGCTACTATACATTTAACTCAATTTCATAATCAAGGACTCATATACATAACAATACAAGCATCCTTATCACAGTTCACAAAGTAATTACATACTCTTAAGCAGTTCTTCATACCAAGCTCCATGAACACTGCCAGAAACCGTTGATACCACAATCAGAACTTCGGCAGCCTCAATTACTCTATCTGCAAGGGCTGCAGCTCCCACTCGATGAAGAGCTGCCACCACCAATTGCCTTCCTTTATATCCAGTTCCTCCAAAAACAGCTCCTCTTAAAGCTAGATAAACACAGCGAGACACTTGTATAAATATAGGATCCCCAGCTTGTAAGCTCTTTCTCAACATGTTTTCTATAATCCCCTCTTTCGCTTGGAGTTTTTCAGCATCAAGCCCATGACCACCATCTTTTAAGGAACTACTTACTGTAGCAACCATTTCTGATATCCCTACATCTTCAACATTGTCTAGCAGCTCAGACATTTGCTTGCGGCACTTGGATACTATATTTTCCATTTCCAAAGTGTTGGTTACTAACTTCTCAGTCAGTAGCATTTGTCGGAGGATCAACATACTGAGGGGGGAAATCAAAGTTATTAGCACACAATTATTCATACATGGATATTTATTATCATCATCATTATTACTATTGGGGCTGGGGGGCATAATTTTTCCCAAACCAGGTTTGCACTTTGTGATTTTAGATATCCGAGATTGAGAAAGAAGATAAAATTGGAACATATACCAACCTGGTAGAGATCACTATGATTTTCTGAACTTGTGACTGGACAACTCTCAGCCAGGAGAGGTTAAGTTTAAGAGTTTCAGGCAGAGTTTCCAGAGTAAGCCCTGCTACCTGACTTACAAGCTTTAACAAGCTAAGCCTCACCAATGCGTCAATCTTTTCTCCGTTGCATTCTGGTTGGTCAGAACCTGACATTGTTGCACATAAAAAAACTAAAAACTTTTACCAATTTTAAAATGATGAAAATGACATGCACAAGATCCAATATTCGGACCTGAAGCTGTAGATTCAATTTTTGATGCAACTGAGATCATGCCTCCAGTTCGAAGAGTTGTTGGGAGTAGCACTTGGAAAGAACCTACATTATTTCCTAGAGCAGATAGGGATTCCCTGTACGCATCCCACTCTTTATCTGCAACTGGGTACACAGAAGAAAGCCACTGCCTTGTTAAAGTCAAAGAGGATAGTGCAGCAGTCGGGGGCCCATATCGATTGGCAAAAGCTTTTTTCAGATATTCCAGACCAGCTGGCCCCCTGATGAGTGGTTTTACAAATCTAATTCGAGCTTTGCTGATCTCTCTCTTAAGAGCCTGTCAAAAAAACAACTGTAATTATGATGGCAAAGACAGAAAGGGGGAGTAAATTTCTAGAGAAGAGAAAGGGAGAGAAAGATGCAAAAATTCAGATTGATACTCTAGTATCTGCACTAGATTTTAGGAGATGACTACACACACATGCGCTATAGAAGCTGGATAATAAAGCTACCCATCAGAACGAATCAATGGATCGTAGGAGGAAAATAAAGCTATGTATCTCACAAAAATGAATCCTACCAACTTTTCATGTCATAATCATTAAACAACGTAACATAATAAGTGTAGTTGCAAAAGACTTGAGACCACAAACAAACCTGAATCTCCTGCAGGACGAAACGCAGACCTTTAATCAATAAAAGGGAAACTGAGGCATTTGATTTATCTCGAGCTTTAGACATGTCCCCTAGTTCTTTCAGTAACTTATTGTGAGAGCTTTTTATTTCCTCATCATTTGCTGGGGCAGAAAGTTTTTGCAAAGTGATTAATGCAAACTCCAGGATCTTCCCTAGATAATCCATATCTAATGTTCCTGATCTCAGAACCTACAAGTAAAAGAAAAATTGTCAAGTCAAGATTATTGCTTGAGTAAATAATAATTCATGGATGCAGGTAAGAAAGCTGTAGAATTCTAACTACCTGTGAGAGAATATCAACATCAATAGTCTCAACAATCTCCTGTCTCCAACTCTGAGGAGACATCTCACACAGCTCATCCCTTACTTCTTTCATGAGTTTAAGAACCCAACTAAAGTCAGGGTCATCCTCTTTGATAGATTCCATAACACTATCCCAAAAAGCCTTTTCCATAGTATCTTTCACTTTTTCCTATATGATAATGAAATCAAGTGAGCACGAGAGAGGATAGCTACTGCGTGTCAAATGCAAACCACTACCTGTATGAAATAATGACAGAAACATAGCATAATGAAATCAAGCAAGAACTCAAGAGTTACGGGCATTTTTGCCTCCGATCCACAGCCTAGCAATCTACTGACTAGATAAAATAGAGGAATTTTTAAAGAAATAGAACATAATTAAATCAAACTAATGTGGGTTCTAACTGTCTATCTGATAAGCTAGCAAAACACTGGAAAATTGAAAAGTAATTTGGTGAAAAATGAAGCAATAACTATGATTGGCACACAAACCTTAAAACTGTCACGATCTTTATTGATAGCATTAAGACTATCAGCAAATCCATGGCAACGTTCATGAATAATTTCATTTACAAGTAATTCATTCTCACTAGGCAACGTTTCATTGGAGCTATGATGGTCATCAGATGTGCCCTTTCGAGAGGAAGAACCGGTTTCTTTTCCTGCAGAACAATCATCTACCTCAAATAAGGAGTGAACTATGCCACTCGAGCCTTGACAGGTTTCCACTGAAAAACTCATCTCAACAGAGTTGGAAGCTGGAGATCCCTTCAATGAACCACGTGAAGATGAAGGTGAAAATTGAGGAATAGGGGATTTTGATGAACTGCCAGATACCTTTCCTCCAATAAATTTTGCCCGCACATCAGCGAGAGCGCATTGCACATGTTTAAGTCCAGCATTACCACTGAGGTGCAGCAATTTTTTCACTAAAAGTCTCTGTTCATCCAAAATCTGACACGGCCAAAATGATTCAGAAACATATTAGCCTCAGAAAAAGTTCTTTGACAGTGTATGACATGGGTAAACCGAGTTCTACCTGCTTCTTGATAGACTCCATATCTTGAGCAAGACCTCCATCATCTGCCAAAGTGAGGTTACTAATCTGCATCATAGAAATTTCAAGTTGGCATGCAGCTCTCAGTAAATCCTCCTCTAACAGTTTAGCATCCTTTAACTTCCATGCTACAAAGTGATGCAGGTAGTTGCACCATGCCTTATCAAAAGCTTCCAGCTGAGATCTGAAAGTCTTTCGACTTGAAATTCCAGAGTATACCTCCTCTTGTGAAGTTTCAATAGGGCCATCAATTGTAATCTTGATCAACAACTCAAACTCTCGAATGAAGTTAACTGCAGATTCGGCCACAGAAATCTCACACTCGCCCTGCCCATTGAGAACTGCTTCAGGATGTCCCACAATCATGTAAGCACATAGCACAACTCTAACTGGATACCTTGATAACTTGGCTCGTGCCTGAGCTTCCTCTCTAGTAGGCGTGCTAGTTGCAGATTCCTGTATGGCACTGCTAGAATTGCCCTTATAATTTGGGAAAGCAACAAGAATAAGAAGGTCATCAATGTTCTCTATACTAGACTGACTACCCGTAGTTGCCTGTGAGATCCATAGGCGACTTTCTAGTCGACCAACCAGAGCTTTCAGAGTATTAATAGTTTGTGCAGACTTGATGACGATAGAAAACTGCTCAAATGGCAGTGATTTAACAGATTCTTCATTAATATCTAATGATACATATGCTTTTGCCAAAGAAACAGTAGTTTCCCTCAATTGTATAAAGCGCTTCCAACACCTGTAAAATTCCCAATAAAATAAACCCAATTACAAGACATCCAATAAAAAATTCCCATATATATTAACTTTACCAAAAAGTGTCAAAATTTAGTTGAGAACGATTGGGAAAATGATAAGAAGGAACAGAAAACGTGAAAACAAACGCATAGCAACGTTTACCTTGCTAACTTTCTTGAAAGGTACTCCTGCTCACGGATCATTTTTGAGTTGGAATGCAAATGACTATTCAGGTTTCTTCTCTGCCTCAAATATTCTCCCCTTTGTCTCTTAGCCTATCCGTTATCAAATTCAAAAAAAAAAAAAAAAAAAAAAATCAAACTAATAAAACAATATAATGCAAGATCTAGAAAAATAATACTAATAATTCAAAAATAGTAAGAATGCAACCAATTGAGATCAATGATTCAATACTAACAACATAACCAGAGGAATACAGAAACATCCAAAATTGAATGGATCAAATCAAAACCAGAAAAGTCAGCAAGACAAGCGAATATTACCCGTCGTCGGAGATCGGCTTCTCTGAACTTAGCTTCGATGTCTTCAGCAGTTAGAGGGGTTTTAGGCTCCGCAAGCAGACGTCGTCTCAATCTTCGAGGAGGTGCCCTAAGCGGAGGAGAAAGAGAAGACGACGTTGTCGTCTCCTCATCGTTTGCAGGAAAATTCAACGCCACTCCCCCTCCTGCCATCCTCTCCGGTTCCGTCATTTCCATTCCAACGGAAATTTTATTCATCTATATATATATAACAAGTAAAATATGGATTTTATTTTTTGGAACAACAAAAAGCTGAAGAATAGAATTAATGAATGAATTGCACAAAAAGAATCTGTATTAGTAAACGGCAACACAAATCAACTAACCTGCTTCTCTGATATACCTTGCCTTCATTTTCTCTAGAATGTTCTTTCAACCGGAGCGGAGAATGTTCTTTCCGCTTCACGTTCTGACGGATTATGCTGTTCAAAAATTGGTCCAGGCCCGCCCAATTTGGGCTACAATTTTCACTTAGGCCCATAGCTTTTTCTTTCTCCCGCGCCATTTGTGCGTTGTCCTAGGACCCGCCCAGGGACAGCCAAGACGTTAGAGTCACCCCCACCAACTCAATCAATGGAAATAGAATCGCCACCGTCTGTTCCGGTTCCGAAAGATCCACCTAAAATTCATCGTCTTGACGAGTCAGTGGTTAACAGAATAGCAGCTGGAGAAGTAATTCAACGGCCCGTATCGGCGGTGAAAGAGCTGTTGGAGAATAGTCTGGATGCCCACTCCACCTATATTAATGTCATTGTCAAGGACGGTGGCCTCAAGCTCATCCAAGTGTCCGATGACGGTCATGGCATTCGAGTAAGTCACAGACACTTAAATGGCACTGTGCTTGTTCTTCTTTTTTTTTTTCTTTTTTCTTTTTTTTTTTTTTTTGAATTGCAATGTTTGTTTTTGTGCTTTGTAGTATGAGGACTTGCCTATACTATGTGAGAGACACACCACGTCGAAGCTGTCAGCTTATGAGGATTTGCAGTCGATAAAATCTATGGGGTTTAGGGGAGAAGCATTGGCTAGCATGACTTATGTTGCTCATGTTACTGTCACCACAATTACTGAAGGTCAGTTGCATGGCTACAGGTGAGCGAGTGCGTTCTACCTGTTTGGTAAAATGCGCCAAGGAAGCTAGCCTTTAGTTTTGAACAAGTTTCTTTTATCTTCGACTCTAATTTTAGGTTTCGACTTTGTTATTCAGGGTATCTTATAGAGATGGTGTCATGGAGAACCAACCAAAGGCGTGTGCTGCTGTGAAAGGGACTCAAATAATGGCATGAACCTGACCTTTTGATTTGTATTTGGAAATAGAAAATAAGGCAAATCCTAAGTTGGAATAATTAGCAGAGTATGAAAAGCAATGTATATTGAATAAAAACTTTAATTAAAGAGAAAGGGTGTTTTTTTGGTATATGTGTTGTCAGGTGGAGAACTTGTTCTATAACATGATTGCTCGGAGGAAGACACTCCAAAATTCTGCCGATGATTATTCAAAAATTGTAGACTTGCTAAGCCGATTTGCCATTCATCACACCAATGTTAGCTTTTCTTGCAGAAAGGTTGGCCTTTATGATTTATCAACACTTTCTTTGTCATATGAAACTCTATAGTTGCATGCTTGGAGTTTTTATTGCAATAATTGTGCAAATTTTTTGTAATGCTACTGGAATCAGCACGGAGCCGCCAGAGTAGATGTACACTCGGTAGTCACATCATCAAGGCTGGATGCTATTAGATCTGTTTATGGGGTCTCAGTAGCTCGGAATCTAATGAAAATAGAAGTTTCAGATAGCAATCCCTCTAGTTCAGTTTTTGATATGACTGGATTCATCTCAGATGCTAATTATACTGCAAAGAAAGCAACAATGGTGCTTTTTATCAATGGTATGTATTTTCTTCATAAATTCAAGAAGGGAAAATGGTCATTTGGTTCAATTCAACTGAATATATTTTTTGTATCTGGATGAAGGATATTTGTGCCAGAATAGTTACACAGAATATGGTGAATTGTTTGTTTGTGACAGAATGTATGTTGACTTTTCTTCTTAAGGACCTTTGTCATTCATTGGCTTGGTGCAAATGTTTTTTAGGTTGATTTTGTCAACTTTTCAGGGTGCAACTCTTGATGACACTCATTACGGCATATTTTTAATAAAGATTCCTGAAAATATCAATGAGGTTGTTTCATAGATGTTTGGCATATGTAGGGCTTATTTGTTACTATGGCCTATGGGTTAGAAACCTGGGCCCTTCCCTTCCCCACCCAGATGGAGGGGGAAACAGGAAGTTTATTCTAAAACTTTTCCTATTAAGATATTAGACAGATTGAAAAAACATGCCTACTAGTTTTTTTATTTTCTGACAATATAAATATCAAAGTTCATTATTTGTCAATTATTTAATTCAGAGCTTATTCGATTTAAATTTAGTTCTGATGTATAAATTTTGATTGATGTTAGAAGTTATGGGCCACAAAAGAACAATATCTTATATTATTTCCTAAGGGAGAAAGAGATGTAAACTGTATTATTCTTTTTTTTATATTTGATGAAGGGCATTTTAGTGACTGAGAAAGCTACAATTAATGCTTTTAGATGCCTCTTACTAGAAATAATAAATAAAACACGAAACATGGAGCAACCAAGGTGATTTTAACGTGCCTCTTGATGGCTAGGTTCTGTATTTAGCGAATTATTGTCAAATAAAATTCTGACTTATTATATGCGCAACTTTCTATCTTTTGTTTTTTCCTGAACAGTTATTCAAGATGATCAGATTGGTCAAATCTCAATTATTGGTTTGATGTAGAAGTGCTTCTAAATTCTAAGAAGCAATACTTAGCACTTTGGAATTGTTATCAATTTAAAATTTCATTATTCTATCTAATGTTGGTTGATTGAGTTCTCTACTGCTTGTTTCTTTTTGAAATCCTGAACTTAGTATTCATCTGCATCTATAGAATCTTTTTATTTTGTATTAACAACAGCTAAATTAGAGTTTTTAATGAACCACATTATTTGATGTTAACAAAAATCAGCTTCTTAACTCATATATCATCCAACCAAATAAATTAATATATTTGGTGACTCGCATGGGAGAGCTAATGCTTGTGGATTTATTACGTAATTTCACATATTATAAAGGGTAAAATGGTGGCATAAGCTGCCATTATCTCTTTTGGGATTCAATTTTTTTCTGCAGAGGATTTTGGATAAGATGCTTGATTTGTGGAGACTGTTGAGCTAGGAAGAGTAAGGTGCTGATGTCATTACCCTGGCCATTTCGTGGAATCTGCCAAGATTAGATTTGAGGACTTCTGGAATTATAGAATCGTGTATTAGAGAGAGAGGCAGCTTTATGTACCTTTCGTTTCAAATACCAGATATTGTGATGTTGACCATTGTATTTCTTGAAATCTCGCAATTTTTTTTTTAAATGTAGGTTTTAGAGCCCCTTGTGTACAGGAGTACCACTTCCTTTTGGCGGTTTTATCATGTACATAGTTTGCTTAAGAAAAGGGGTCCCACCATCACCACTTCCTTTTTTATTAGGGATAAATTAGTAGAGTATTTTGGTCCAGATGGCAACACATTTATTAGACATCGACAGAGATATGTTTTTGACCTTTTTCTTTCTGTTCATTTCTTCACTTCAGATAGACTGGTGGAATGCACTGCTTTGAAGAGAGCTATTGAACTTGTTTATGCTGCTACCTTACCCAAAGCATCAAAACCATTTGTATACATGTCAATTGTGTTGCCACCTGAGCATGTTGATGTAAATGTGCATCCAACAAAAAGAGAGGTACGACTTTTAGAGTAAATCATTATATCCTGTTATCCACAATCTTTTGATGTCACAAATTAATTGATAAATCTTAAGATTGAGGAGAATGAGAATCATAAAATGATAATGAGTTGGGGAAAAAAATCTTAAACTGTACAGTTTACTTGTCATGCTTTTTAGTACTCAACTTGTCCTTAGTTCTTGTTGGTTAGTTATGTTAATCCTCTTTAGCCAATCTTATGGTGCTTTAGTTATATTTAGGAGCACTCTTAAACTTGTTATGGCTGATGTTCATGTATTGAAATACGTCTGTCATAGTGCAGTTACAAATGTACGTTTGGCATTAGCATGTTTAAAAACTCAAAATTACTTGTGTGAAATTTATTGCAGCATGTGATGATAAGAATTATGGACAAATGTGCAAAATTATTTTGCTAAGTTGCATCCAGTTAACCTTCCTTAAGCTTGAAACTCATTATTTGTTTCAAACTCTCAAAATGTCTTTCATGGTTTTTTTGTTTTATGTATTTATTTTGGTGAGGAGGAAATATTGCATCTGTCAAATTACAGCAAACAGAGTTCAAATGAAGGTTATCTTGGAAGTTTTGCAATGTGGCATTGGGATGTTTTATGTGGCATTATGTTATAAGGGCCTCTTTTATAAGGTTCTAACTGGAAAAGTGCTTTAGAATCCCTGAACCCCCTTTACCGCTTAATCAGCCAGAAGATAGGTTTCAGCGTGCTTATCATGTTGTTCAGCCTGTTCATCAAATCTACATCCTATTCTAGCTAACTTGAAGTTGGAAAATTTAAAAAAGTGTATTTTCTGATTTTGCTATGATGCAAAGGTGTGGGTTGAAAACATTATGATCTAGTTATCTTGAAGCTAATTCAGGTTATAACTCAATATCTTATTATTATTCAACTAGATTCTTTAATTCCTTATTTTCTTTTTTGGTTTCTTTGATCACATTATCAAAATATTAGAGGATCCGATTTTCAACTATTTGGACCCATAATTAGATAAGATGCATATGAGACGTAATGTATTAGTGTGATTGGATTATCATATATCTTCCTATTTGTGGATACTCTAAGCTTTAATAATAAATATAAGTATTTTGAAAACATTGTGAGGAAAATTTCCTCTCTGGTTCTGTAACTTTGATAGTTAGAGCATTAGCTGTATATTCCTTCTATGTTTTTGGAGTCATTTTGCGGAAAAATAACATAAACTTGTAACAATGTACATGACGATTCTTTAGCAAAATAAAGTTATGTATCATATGGTAGGACTCCTACTATTTTATTGATAAAAATGGAAAATGACGAATTATGAGCTGAATATGTACATAAATGAAACTGGTGTAGAAATCATAAATGTGCAATTTTTAGCATTTTACTTTACCACAACATCTTTCTAGAAGTATATTTCTCAGCAATCCCTCTACTACAAGGACTTCTCATTTGAAATGCAGGTAAGTCTTCTGAATCAGGAAATTATTGTTGAGAAGATACAATTGGCTGTGGAATCAAAGTTGAGGAGCTCAAATGAGGCAAAAACTTTTCATAAGCAGGTACATTTAAAGCTTGCTATAGAAGCTCAGTGCTAGAAGCCTTCTACTACTTTTTTAAAGGATGGTGTTTACTCTTCTACTTATTAACAACTTAGCAATTTCATCCATCCTGATGGGGAACCCATGCGCCATTCTATCAATGTAGAATGGTGGGGATGTGTTGAGGTCTTCCCATCTTGACCTGCCTTGACCCTCAACCCTGATTTTACTCCAATTATATTTTTATAATTTTGATTTTATACTTATGAAACAAATTTTTTCTCTTCAACATATACTTCCTCTATCCGCAAATTGTAGTCATTATTGCTTTTGACGGAGATTGAGAAAAGTAATTCTAAAAAGGTATTATTTCGGTGTACCAACTTTGCTCTCAATGATTTCAATGAGAAAGTAGCACAAAGATCAATAAGAGTTTTTCGGAGAGTGTTATTGCCCAAACAACTTTTGAAGTACTGACTTTTAATTTAAAAGGTAAATTGGACTTTTTACCTGGACATCCCAAAAAGGAAACAAAGATTATTATTTGTGGATAGAGGGAGTACTGTTTATTACAAAATTTTAGTACTTTTCTTTTGATATTAACATATAACATTGAAATTTTCATATCTATGCACGTATATTTATGGTAATGTATAAAAATATGATTTTTTTAATAAGCTAATTTAACATTTTCTGGTGACTTGCCGCATTTGTATTTCGTTGTAGATTGCATTTAACTTATCAGCTTGCTTGGCATCTTTTGTTTCATGCATGTGTTAGACTGTGGATACTTCACCAAGTTGCCCTTTGGGTATGAGCAAGGATTTGAATGTTGATTCCTCACCCTCTGGTATGAAAACCGCTGGTTGGCTTCACACTCTAGTCACATCCACTTGTTCATTGTTATAGGATCCTTTGTTAAACGTTATTTCATTTTGATTAGGGTCAAAACTGCAAAAAATTCCTGTGAATAAAATGGTAAGAACTGATGTATCAGATCCAGCTGGAAGATTGCATGCCTACTTTGAGGCCAAGCCTCGGCATCATCTTGAAAGTAATTCTTCCTTGACTGCTGTAAGGTATGGTATGAGCTTATTAAAATAATGTAGCCAGCAGCACTTTCAAATTCCTTTCTTGTATTCATTGAAAAGTCATTGCATATTAGCTGTTTGGATCTCCTTTGAAAGAATATGATTTGCCTATATGTTGATGTGCATTTGCTGCTAATAATAAATAAAAAACTATTGGAGTAAATATATGGTGGGGAAGTGAAGAGGATTGAAATTTAGCATTTTGAACATTTAATAGCTGAATCGCAGCTTATTATCAGCAGTTGAAGTAATAACTGTTGAAATATTTAGTTTGATAATTGTATTGAATTTGGAAAAATGTAGTAAATGATTGAGATAATGAAAGGTTATTTTCACCCATGGTTGCTCATTGCAGGGTAACGTGCTTTAACATGCCTAAGTTCAATTGATTACTTAGAGATCACCCAACTCCTATTTCAATAACAAAAAAATGGCTTTGCCCGCAATTAATAAAATCCTGTGCCCATAACTCCACGTGGATGACAGGCTTTGAAAAAAGAGATTCCTTAGGCTTATGTGCTGAGCCGGACTTGAAAAAAGAAAGCCTTCCTAGCCCGCCTAGTCCCCTTTTGGGAGGAGTAGTGCCAGTAAGGGTAAGACTTTCATATTTTCATTCCTAGTTTCCAGCCTAGTTGCCTGGAAAAGATAAAGGTTTGTTCAAGTAAGAATGGTGGGGTAAAACTCGTACTATAGCTCTGTCTTAGCTCTTCGAATCAGAATGAAGAGTATCGAACCGTGAAAAGAAAAGCTTCTTTCCCAAATGGGAGAACACATAACCTTCTTTCAGGAATGCCGTGGTGTATTAAAAATTAAATGTCAAACATATCAGCTGAAGCCACAATCTCTCTCCTACAAATAAACTGTTGTGATATATTACTGAATGTATAAGTAGTATAGTTTTAGGGTAAAGGGTAGTTTAGGTATTTTTGAAATAGCCTACACCTATAAATAAGGGTCAATTGTATCTTATTGTATGTATGAAAAGAAAAGCTCTCTATTCCACATAAAATCAACAACGTAAACGACACACTAAGCCAGACTCCCCCTGAGCAGCAAAACTAGGTGGTTGCTCCATATAAATTTCCTCGGCCAACTCCCCATGTAAAAAGGCATTCTTGATGTCAAGCTGATGAAGGGACCAGTGATTTATAGCTGCTAGAGATATAGAAGACGGACATATGCAATCTTAGCCACAGGAGAGAAGGTGTCACTATAAATCAAGGCCATAGATTTGAGTGTATCCCTTAGCAACAAGGCGAGCTTTAAGACGATCAATTTTGCCATATGGACCAACCTTGACAGTATAAACCCAACGACAACCAACAGTACTTTTGCCAGTAGGTAATGGAACAAGATCCCAAGTTCCATTGGAATGAAATGCAGTCATCTCTTCTACCATAGGCTGACTCCACCCTAGATGTGATAATGCTTCACTCACAGTCTTAGGTATAGGGACATTAGACAAGGAAACAAAAACATAATACGAAGGAGATAAACGATGATAGCTTAAAAAATTATAAATGGGGTGTGGATTCCATGTGGAACGAATACCTTTACGGAGGGCAATGGGAACTGGAGCTTCCTTTGCTAATGGCATGACTGATTTAGGAGGTGATATCGGTATAGGAGATGAGTCACCGAGTAATGTACCTGCATCATGAAGAGAATTAGGAGGGTCAATCTACGAAGGTCGACGTGAATAGACTTGGAGAGGGCGAGTAGTGGTTGGACTAGGAAGAGGAAGAGTAGGGACAGGAAGAGTTGCAGAAGAGGAAGAGTGGCTGTTTCAATGAGATGCCTATTCTTTCTTTTAGCAACTCCATCTTGCTGAGGAGTATGAGCACAAGAAGATTGATGCATTATTCCCTGAGAAGACATAAATTGATTAAAAGGGTGAGAAAAATACTTTCTGGCATTATCACCACGTAATATTTTAATGGAAAGTCCAAATTGATTACGAATTTCAACACAGAAAGTTTGAAAAATAGAAAATAATTCTGAACGATTTTCATAAGAAACAACCAAGTACATTGAGAATAGTCATCAATAAAAGTGATAGTAATTAAAACCCAATGTGGAACTAACACGACTAGGACCCTATACATCTGAATGAAAAACGTCAAACATAGCCGCAGCCCTATTATTGACACGCTTGGAAAAGAGACACGAGTTTGTTTCCTAAGTTGACACGACTCACGCTCAAGAGAAGATAATGTAGAAAGACTAGGAACTAATTGTTTAAGCTTGATGAGACTGGGATGTCTGAAACGACGATGAAGGAGGTCAGCGGAAGCAGTGGAAGTAAGCGGGACTGTGGTTTTATGTGAGGAAAGATAGTACAATCCTTGTGACTCATATCCTACTCCAATCATCTTCCCTGTACGTCGGTCTTGCACAAAAACATAGTTAGCTATAAAGGATACAATACAATTAAGTTGTTTGGTCAATTTGCTAATGGAGATCAAATTATATGGACATTCAGGAGCAAATAGTGCTGAGGTTAGAGTAACTGAGGGAAGAGGTTGTGCTTCTCCAATTCCTTTAATTACAGTTTGAGAACCATTGGTTAAAGTGATAGTAGATGTGTTTGAAGGAACAAAGAGAGTATAGAATAGAGTTTCATTATCAGAGATGTGATCAAAAGCACCAGAATCAAGCACCCAAGGATCAGAAACAGTGGATTTGGATAGACAAGCGACTGAATTACTAGATTGAAAGATGGTAGATGACTGTTGTTTAGCTTGTTGTTTAGCTGTCTGAAATTGTAAATACTCACTATAGTTTGTCCCAAATAAGGTAATGGCACCAAATGCTTGATAAGGTAATGACAAAAGTCCAGCACCAGTATTCTGAGCCAAGTGAGCAACAGATTTGCCAGCATTGAAGGAATGATTCTGCGATGGTTTACCATGCAATTTCCAACAGCTTTCCTGAGTATGACCAGGCTTGTCACAATGAGTACAGTGTTTGGATTTGTTACCTTTCCACTTTCGAAACGTTTCAGGAAATTCCTACAGAAAAATTATAAGAGTTTCCTTGAAAGACCGAGCTTACCAAAACAAATGAAAACAAAGCACTTTTAATTTAAAACTGCATGCCTTTTCAAACTCTAATATATCATATAATGTCATAACACTTCTATAATCTTAATAATAACAAAATATGCATGTATTTTACCATTTATTTTAATTAAATTTAGCTTTATCTTGAATATTAAAATAAGAATAAAAATCTATTTTGCATGATTTTCTCTCTTTATTGGAGTTTCACATGGACTATATCATCATTTGCTATTTTGAGTAAAAATGGCCCAAATATGACCCATTTAGCATCAAACCAAGGCAAAGAAGGCTATTGAAGCTTTGTAGATGTTGAAGCCCAAGTAATACTACTGGAAAGCCAAAAGAGCCCAAGTCCAACGTTCAATGTTCAAAAATTCAAAAAGAAAGAATGGTGAAAAATTGATCGACGTGGATAGCTGAGGACTAAGCATGAAGTGAGCTGCGAAATGACCTTCTAACAGATCATTTGGATTGAAATGCTCCAGTTTTAACAGGAGCATTGTATCCATCCTTGTGAACAGTCTCCTTCAATATTTTTTATTCACTTTTTGCATGGTGGAGAGTAGCTTGGCAGGTTCAAGTTATGCAAGTTGTTGAGTATGACATGGACTAATAGAGGCCATTCAATGAAGCTACGTGGAAGAACCTGGACCAAGACAAAATAACCCGTGAAATGATCTTCTGACAGATTGTTTAGGACAAAAATGCTGTAGTTTTGGAAGAAACAATGCACCTGATTTAGATGCATCTCTCCTTTTATTAATTTATTAATTCTTTTGCTTAATATGGGTGGTGGAAATAGCTTTTCTATTGCAACTTGTGCAAGTGGAGGTGTGTGACGTGGACTAATGGGAGCCAATCAAGAGTTCTATAAAGAGAGCAACCAAATGAGTTTTGAGGGTTAGACACTCTCTTTGGCACTTGTTGCCGTGAGAAAGCAAAGGATAGCCAATCAAAAAATCAGGAAAAATAGAAGAGAGAGTCAGTAGATTTTAGCATTAGTTTTACAACATCATAAAAGGAGAGGGGAATTTCTCAAGCTTTGGATGTGGACAACAAGGTCAACCAACCAAATAAATCCCAAAGTTTGTTATTTATGTCTTTTATTCCTTTTGTGTATTTTATTTTCATTGATATATTTGCAATAATACTAAGCTAAATATTTGGATGGAGTTATGGAATTCATCTATTAATTTAAAAATACAATTTTGAATAATTTGATTTATGTTAAATGCTTAAATTTCTGATTTAATACGTGTGAGCTTAACGCCTATGAATATAAAAGCCACATGTTTGCATGATCTTAGACCGACTCGTATGATTGAAAAATTGACTTGTTAGTCAGATCTCACGAGTTTAACCTAGAAAATTAGACCTAGGGATAAACTAAATTTCTTTAAGGACCAAAGGACTAGCACTAGCTCATTGGGTTTCACTCAAAGTAGTACCACGAAAGTAAGTCCCATTTTGATTCTAATATGTCCACTTAGTCTTGAAAGAGGAACTTGGGTAATTAAAGTTAGTTCTCCTTCAGGAATTGGCATAAAACGTTTTAACCTTGTTAAGCTATGAAAGTAGATGTCATATGGTTTTAACGGTCAATTTAGACTCAAGAGAGGAATCTGGATACCATAAATCAATTATTCAGGGTTTGCACTAGGAATTAATAGAGATCCCATAGCTAGACCACCTCATCAACTATTTGCTTGCATTTATTTTTTATTATCTGCATTTGTTAATTTTGATTTTAATTTATTTAATTGGATCTTAGTTTAAATCAATTTTACTTTATTTGGTCTTTCTAATAATTCTCTTATATAACAATTAATAACCTATTCTCCAATCTCTATGGGACGATAATCATTTAACTACTTGTACGACCTATATACTTGCGGAACACACTCTATATCTAAAGAGCTTACAAATCTCAATATCATACAAAAATTCTAGTATCTCAATTTTATATCATTAACTAATGATATTAAAATATATTACAAATCTTAAGATTTCTCCATACATTACTAACTTAAGAATTATTCCTACATCCATCCATTGATGAAATTACATATATTAACATAAGCTTAATCAATTAAACATTAAATTCATATAACTTATATAATTTACATAACCCAATTAATGTTTTCTCTTAAGCAATAATTATACATGTCATATACTTTTAAATTTATTAACTAAATTCTATTACTGCCAAGGATGTCTTTCAACTCTGATGCTATACTCTAAAAGTTCAAACAACATCTACTGCTCTTAGCTTGCGAATGATAAAAATCAATCTGCTGAGTATATAATTTAGTGGTGCTCATAAATATATAAAAATTTATGTTACACAAGCAACATACTTTCAAATATAAATCATAGAAATTACATAATCTTAAAATGATAATAATCACCAAATAAAATACCATTTTAAAACATAAAGCTTTACTTTCAATTAATCAAAAGAAATCAAAATCATCATAAAAAAAACTCTTAAACTCATGTAGAAATTATAATTCATTTTAACATAATTTATGAAAGTACTCATTATTTAAGAACATATACTTCCAAACCAAAATTTTGATAAGTCAACTCTTATATTCCTTACATATTTTATAGGGGTACATTTTAAAAACGTAAACATAAGAAATCTCATATTCATTAACTGATAGAATAACGATCTTATAAAATACATTTTTGTATATATATCTTTATTTTAATTAAACATAAATAATATCATAAAAACTCAATCTTATATCTCTTACAACATTTACATAGGGCTCATCTACACTTAAGAGAAATATAAGTAGATTAGATTCCATAACATATCATCTTTGATCTTTGGTCACCAACCATATCATATTTAGCCTTTAGATCGAAAAGCATATCATAAAGGCTATAAAAATTTACTTATACATAATAAACGTGTTTGCTTAAACATGAGGCATCTAGAGCCTGAGATATGATCATAGCTTAATAACATAATGGCACTGAAGCTGAGCATGCTTATCTTATATAATTGAATCATATCATACCACATTTCAATCAAAGCATACAAGAGCCGAAAATCAAATCTTTCATCATAATGCATAATATTTCTTATAAACCTTCTCATCATAAATCATTTCATAACTTAAATATTTATACTTCAAATTCACTTAACTTACAACTTAGTAGTATTTCCATATTTTCATACTTATACATCAAAAGTTTCATTTCTAAAACATATACTTAACTAAACGTATTTTTTCTCAACTTCATTAAAACTTGCAACTTATAAAATTGATCAAATCTCTTACTTATACATAACAAAGCTCATACTTTTGAAATATACATATATAACATATTATAGAATACTTAAAATCAACATTAAAAGAATGAAAATCATGGTTTACCACCCTAGGGTGGTTCGACCTCTTCATGAACACAAAGGAAGGGAGTTTCCTTCT
The DNA here is from genome assembly GCA_947857235.1 of Jatropha podagrica. Classification (NCBI taxonomy): domain Eukaryota; kingdom Viridiplantae; phylum Streptophyta; class Magnoliopsida; order Malpighiales; family Euphorbiaceae; genus Jatropha; species Jatropha podagrica. The sequence continues at coordinate 3,905 of CANUEP010151009.1, read as the reverse complement.
TTCAAATAAGCATAATTACAAGTTGAAAATACTTATAAAATCATTAAAACTTAAACTCATAATCCTTTAATTTTAAAGCTCTTTTTTTTACGTGAATTAAGCCTTCCTTAAGTCTTATAAAGTTCATAAACATTTAAAGTACAAGTGGATATTTAAACCACCATATAATTACTTATCACACAACAGTTTTGAAATCCAGAACAAGCAAAATATTTGTATACTTAATTATTACCCAAAACACCATTTTCTCAAACTATCATAAACTTACAACTTAGGAAAAATTGACAACTTTTCATACTTATACCATCGAAGCTCACTTTTTCAAATATAAACTTATAGAACTTAACCTTCTTTAAGTTTAATAAAATTCTTAAATATTAAAATACAATATAAAGATTCAAACCACCATTTCAAAGCTTAAAGCACTTAAATAAAATATTAAAACCATTACAATTCATCATTTAAACATAAAACTCACTTTTTACATATTTCAAACTTTCTTTAAGTATGAATACTAAAAATACAAATTAGAGATTTAAACCACTATATGATTACTCATCATACAACACATTAAAACCAAAATCAAGGAAAGAAAGGAAGCAAAACAAAAGGCTCTTCCTTTAGGGAAGGTTTGGCTAACCTTAGGAAAATAAGAAGCGAGTGCTTTCCCCTCCAATTAAGCATACCATCATGTTTATGAATAATTCTAAAATCCATTAAAACAATTAAATTTCAACAATTTCAATCAAACATTCAGAATCCCCAAAATTTCGTTTAAACATTAAAAATTGAAAGCTTAAAAAAAATGAAATGACAAGAAAAGAAATATTGCACTAACCTTATTAAAAAGCTTAAATAAGCTTAGAAAGCTCTAAACTTTAGCTTTTCCTACACTCTTGGAGGAAGGTTCACCCACCTTTTGATTAGTAGCAATTCTCCAAATTCCTTGATTAAAGTCACCAATTACCACTTTTTAACTTAATTCTCCAAGTTCTAGTACTAAGCTTTGGTTTAATTTGGTTGAATTGTGGTAGTTTGGTAGTAGAGAATTTGAAAGAAAATGGTGAAGGAGAAGAGAAGTGGCGCACCAAAGGAGAGGAAAAAAAAAGAAATAATGCTAATGGATGTGTTGTTGACTTATAGTCAAAAACAAAAAATGTTGCTAATTCATTAGGTGGTGACATGTGGCGGGCTAGGATTAAGTCAAGGTAATTCCATCCAAAGGCCTAAAATATTCACTAAATAATTATCCACAAATTATTATTTAACTCTACATATTTATTAAATCAACTCCGTAAAAATAATTTTTCAAGTTTTCCTTAATAATTCTACACTAAAAGTTACTATTTCACCAATTACTTAAATTTTTTAAAATATTTATAATATATTTTCTACCAACCTAAATTATGCAAACATACTCTAAATTTATTAAATAAAATAAAAGACATCAGTAGTAATTTTTTCGGACTGAAATATAGAGAGACTTATCGATCTCGGCCCAGAAAAGAGACTAACCGGGGCCCTATTGATGAATGAAAGAAAGGCTTGTCAAGACCTAGCCCTTGTAAGCCTGCACCTACATAGAGTAGATCGTTTAATGCCTACGGCACAAACCAACTTTTGACACTAAATCCTAGACCGATTGTGTTATTCACAGACCGATAAATTACTATTCACAATAATTTATTACTTAATTTATCATGAAAATTTTATATCTTAACTTAAATTAATTAAGACTAATCACATAAAATTTAATTAACTCCACAAATATTAATTATGCTCAATATATTTTCGTATCCAAATAAAATATTATTTTCTTCTCGGGTGATATCATTCATGCCCTGATAAAATAATACCATTTTAATATCCGAAATTTTAGGGTTTATAATGGGTATCTTTTCTACATTTTATTACTTTTACCATGCCTTTGTATGTGGCATCAAACATACTGAAATTTGATGCATGTTTGGTCATCTAATTTGTGCAATCGCTGTTAATGAGCCATGGTTTCTGATGTAATACTTTAGAGATAAGACTTGCAAAGAGTAAGCTATTTTCCTTCTCCTCTTCTTCAACACTGCCTGCTTTTTGAGTTTGATTTTGTTGTTGATTTTGCTTCTTCCTATAAAACACCTCTATATGCTGAAAATAATTATAGAATTTGCATTGAGGCTTGCTTTTGTATCTATAATCTTTCTCTAAATGGTTGGTTCTTTTTCACACACTACAAGGAGGAAACTTGCCTTTTTGCTCAACTTCTTTAAATTTTGTCGAACCAACTTCATCTCCTTTCTTGTTAAAATATTACTTCTTGTTGTATCTAAAATTGGCTTGCTTCTTATTATTATTGGACTGAAGCACTGCTTTGTAGGTGCTTCACTTCTCATGGAGAACCTTTGCTTTTGGGCTTGCAAGGCTCCAATAAGCTCCGTGATCATGTATTTTGAAAGGTCACAAGCTTCTTTAATGGCTGCAACTTTTGACTCATATTTCTCTGATAAGGAAATTGGAATTTTTGCCACTACTCTCTAGTCTATAATATATTCTTCATAAATCTTCAATTGATTTACAACTTGAATAATTCTTGAGTTATAATCTTTAATACCTTTATTATCCTTCAGCTTTAATGATTCAAATTCCCCTCAAGATTTGCAACTTCACTTGTCTTACTCTTTGAGAACCTTGAAACTCCTCCTTCAATAATTCCCATGCTTCCTTGGTTGTCTTTGCACCCATAATTCTTGAAAAAAATACTTTCATCCACAACTGAGCGAATGAAAGAAAGGGCTTTGAATGGCTTTTGAGCCTCCTCCATTTATTGCTTGATTTAAGTAAGAGTAGGATTTGGCCTTTGTGGTGGTGGTTTGTAATATTTTTCCACTACCTCCTTCAAATCATTAGCTTTTAAGAAAGCTTTTATTTTGATTACCTATCATAATTTTGGCCTTTGAAGATGGGTGGTGCTGGGATTGAGATATTGGAAGAAATATCTCACTTCTCTCTTTCTTTATCTTTCTTTTTCTCTTTCTCTCTTTTTCCCACTCAAGTAACAAAATAATCTCAAAACCCTTTAAGAACTAAAGAGCTCTGATATCAATTGCTAGTATTTTTTTTCCTAGTAAAGGAGAAGATGAAGAGGAAAGGAAGAATACTTGGGTTTCATTTCTTAACAAATCTATAGTACATGAAAATATATATACTAGGAGCTTCACCTACTTAGGACCTTAGAGACAAGATTTAAAATTTAACTTGGGACCAAAGCTGGTGCAAAACATGATTACATTAGCATATTTTAGAAGCTATAATATAAAATATAAAATATAATGAGCTAGAGTATTTGGAGTGTTTGGCTATTGTAGTAACTCAACAAGGTCGAAGACAGCTTCCTATTGGCACTTTTTACAGTATAATAACCACTCTTACTAGCCCTCCATGTCCAATCATCCTGACTATTATGTAGGCTAAGAGGGATATTAGGGATACATCTTCTGGCCCTCTCCAGAAATAACTCATTTACGATATTTGTTCTCCACGACGGACCATTAACTGAAAGAAGACAACACACAAAATGAGCATAACAATTTGCAGGCATCAGAGTTAACACCCTTGGATTCTCAGGATCTGGAAGCCATGCATCATCCCATATCGAGATGGATTCTCCATTCCCCACTCATTTTACAATATCCCACTTCACAAGAGTATTAGCTACGCGAAGACTGCTCTATATAAAACTAGGAATATGTAGAAAACTTAGAGAGAAATTATAGAGGAAAATATTCTTATTCACACTATCATACGTATAGGTACAGAGGTATTTATATACTTTCTAATCTAACAAAGTGATAAAGATAAATCTATTTAACCTTATCTCTAATCTAACAAAGTGATAAGGATAAATCTATTTA
>CANUEP010150973.1:0-11214 GCA_947857235.1 Jatropha podagrica | reverse complement strand
AATTTCTAACAATTGAATCTTAAGTTCAAGTTCTCCTAAAACCTCCAATTAATTCACAAACTTCAAAACCTAATATTTCAAAGTCCTTCAATTCCTAAGCCCAAATTCAAATTGATTTAAAGAATAATGAATAGGAGTAGAGGTGGCTAGAGTTCGATTTACATTAGTGAAAGAAACCATCGAAAAGAGTTTGGCTTATGGGAAATCGAAGAAGGGAGGCTGTCTAATCCACACAGCTTCGTTTTGCGCTAATGTGGGTCTGTTCGACGAGGAGGAAAGAGTTAATGACAAGAGAGGAGCATCTCGATACCATTCTTGCCGATTGGGACTCATTGGAAGTCGAAAAAGCGGGTCAGAGGAGGCTAGCGGCGCCATAGGAGAGAGAGAGTGATGTAGGAACATCAACATTTTCATGTCATAATCTTATATAATCACAAATTTCTAAGAAGTGAATCTTAAGTTCAAGTTCTCCTAAAACCTCCAATTAATTCACAAACTTCAAAACCTAATATTTCAAAGTCCTTCAATTCCTAAGCCCAAATTCAAATTGATTTAAAGAATAATGAGTAGGAGTAGAAGTGGTTAGAGTTCGGTTTACATTAGTGAAAGAAACCATCGAAAAGAGTTTGGCTTACTGGAAAGTGAAGAAGGGAAGCTGTTTGATCCATAGAGCTTCGTTTTGCGCTAATGTGGGTCCATTCGGTGAGGAGGAAAGAGTCAACGACAAGAAAGGAGCATCTCGATATCATTCTTGCCAATTGGGACTCGTCGGAAGTCGAAAAAAGGGGTCAGAGGAGGCTAGCGGTGCCCCAGGAGAGAGAGAGAGAGTGATATAGGGACATCAACATTTTTATGTTTTCTTGTTTATCTAGGATTCCTAATTAAATAATAATTTATGGTTCCTTGTTTATTTAGGATCTATTTTCCACGTAGAAGTGATTAGCCAATTAAGATTTGTTTTCCATTTAGAAGTAATAGCCAACTAGGATTTGTCCACACTAGTATAAATAGGACAACATATATCAGATTATCTAGTCAATTACTTTTCAAATTAGAATTTTATTAATTCTAAGGTTTTCTTTAAAAACCATTATTGTTCCTGTCACAATCAACCTATTCTAGCCCTAATTGTTGAGAGTTAATTTGCCTAAATTCTGCCCCTGCATTAAGTGGTATCAGAGCGCAAAAAAGATCCTAAACTGCTGCAGCATTTTTTGTCTCTCTATTCTGTTTTAAACCATGGTTGGAAGAGGTCGAGGTAGAGGCAATCAGCCCCAACTAATAGAACTGGCTGAGATGCGGCAAATGATTGATGGTTTGACCTGGGCTGTACAAGCCTTGCAGCGTCGGGAACGTGTGGAAGCCCAAATGGAGATTCTGAAAGGCAACCACGAACAACCTGAGAGTCAAGAAGATCTTGAGACTGACGAGGAAATCGAGGATGTGAACCCTTTCCATGAAGCTAGACCCGTTAATCGAGTGGTACGAGGTGGATTTGAGGAGCGGTTACTGCTCGCTCTTGATTTGAATGGTGGAGGGGTGAGGATTGAAGTAGCTGATTTTCATGGAAAATTACATGCGGAAGATTTCTTAGATTGGGATGCTAGTCTAGAGAATTATTTCGAATGGAAACCCATGGCTGAAAATCGAAAGGTGTTATTTGTAAAGCTTAAATTGAAAGGTGTTGCACTTCAATGGTGGAAGAGAGTTAAAGAGCAACGTATACGTCAAGGCAAGCTCAAAATCAGCACTTGGGAGCACATGAAACCTAAGCTACGCAAGCAGTTTTTACCTGCTGACTATACAATGGAATTGTACAAAAAATTCCATTGCTTGAAACAAAATAACATATCCGTTGAGGAGTACACTGCTGAGTTCAATAATTTATCAATTTGAGTTGGCTTAACCGAAAGCAATGAGCAAATTACTTCTGGATATCTAACTGGTTTAAATCAGTCTATTAGAGATGAGATGGGAGTAATTCATTTACACAATATTGAGGACGCTCGACATATGCTTTAACTGCTGAAAGGAGAGTTCATTGTTACGGTGCTAGAAGGCCTACATTCAGAATCAGTGGGCAATACAACTTAGGAGCTGGACATGGGCATCAAATAAACAAAAATTGGAAAGGAACTACTGCAGCAAACAAATTCAATGGAGGTGCAATTGAAACTGAAAAAAGCGAAAAGAATTGTACCTTACGATGGAAAAAATAATGCTGGTGCATCTGCAACTAAAGGGGGCAGCAATTCTCAAGTTCGATGCTTTACATGTGGAGAGAAAGGACATGTTTCATTTGCATGTCCACAAAAGCGAGTGAATTTAACGAAATTTGAGGAAGAATCAGATCCAGTTTTTGATGAATATAGTGAGGAGATAAAAGAAATTGACATCCATCCAGCCTAAGGTGAGTCTTTAGTGGTGCGGAGGATAATGACTACAACAACCAAAGACATAGAGGAAGATTGGAGGAGGCGTAGTATTTCCCGTACACGTGTTGTTTGTGAAGACAATGTTTGTGATCTTGTTATTGATGGAGGAAGCATGAAGAATATCATATCTAAGGATGCAGTAGACAAATTGAAGCTTCCTACAACAAAACACCCTCAACCATACAAAGTGCGTTGGTTAAAAAAGGGGCATAAGATACCAGTAACTTCTCAATGTTTGGTGAAATTCACTATGGGAGGTAACTTGGAAGATGAAGCCTTATGTGATGTGGTGCCAATAGATGTTGGGCATATTCTTGTTGGAAGACCTTGGCTGTTTGATCATGATATGGATCATAAGACAATGCCTAATACTTACTCTTTCTACAAAGATAACAAGAGGTACACTTTGTATCCTCTTAAGAAAGAAATAAATAAATTGACAACAAAGAGCTCTACAACCAATAAAGAGAATTTGTATTTGTGCATAAAAAGTTTGAGGATGACTATTGTGAGAATGGAGTCATGTATGCTTTATTAAACAAAATGGCGGGGTACAATCAGGTTGGGAATTTAGCTCCATATCCTGTTGAAATCCAGTAATTAATGAAGGAATATGAAGAGTTGGTCAATGATGATGTGCCAAGAAGCTTACCACCTTTAAGAAGCATTCAACATACTATTGATTTAGTACCCAAGGCATCTTTACCGAATCTGCCTGCCTATAGAATGCCTCCTATGCAACGAGCTGAGATAGAGAGGCAGGTCAAATAGTTATTAGAGAAGGGTTTGGTCTGTGAAAGCAAGTGTCCTTGTGCTTGCCCAGCTTTATTAACTCCAAAGAAAGACGGATCCTGAAGAATGTGTGTGAATAGTCGTGCTATAAACAAAATTAAAATTAAGTATCGCTTTCTTATTCCACGTTTGGAAGATATGCTTGATCAACTTGCTGGTTCCAAGGTGTTTTCCAAAATTGATTTAAAGAGTGGATATCATCAAATTAGAATGAGGGGTGGAGACGAATGGAAAATTGCTTTTAAGACGCCAGATGGATTATTTGAATGGTTAGTGATGCCATTTGGCCTTTTTAATGCACCAAGCACATTCATGAGGGTTATGATGGATGTACTCAAGCCTTTCTTAAATTCTTTTGTAGTGGTATATTTTGATGACATCTTGATTTATAGCCACACTAAGGTAGAGAATTTGGTACATTTGCGCCAAGTGTTGGAAGTACTTCGAAAAGAATAACTGTATATAAACTTTAAAAAATGTTGTTTTCTATAGCTAGAAGTGGTATTCCTAGGGTTCATTGTGTCAGCAGAAGGTCTAAAACTAGATCTGAAAAAGGTTTGTGCAATTACTGAATGGCCAGCACCTCAATCAATCAAAGAAGTTCAAAGTTTTCATGGGCTAACATCTTTTTATAGGAGATTTATTCGAAATTTCAATTATATTATGAGCCCTATAACTGAATTTGTGAAAAAAGGTAAATTTGAGTGGACAAAAGCTGCACAAAAAGCCTTTGAACTAGTAAAAGTTTTGATGACTGAAGCACCCATTCTTGCACTACTAGATTTTGAGAAGTTATTTGTTGTTGAGTGTGATGCTTCACATGTAGAAATTGGAGCAGTTCTTAGCCAAGATGGAAAGCCTCTGGAATTTTTGTGAGAAGCTGACGGATTCTAGGAAACATTATTCAACTTATGACCTAGAGTTCTATGCATTGGTAAGGGCTATTCATCATTGGTAGCACTACTTAACATATGGTGAGTTATAGTATTTTCTGATCATCAAGCTTTGAGATATTTACGGTCACAGAAAAAGCTTAACGATCGTCATGCTAAGTGGAGTTCTTTCCTTGATGAATTTAATTTCTTGCTAAAATACAAGTCCGGACAGTCCAATATTGTCGTTGACACTTTAAGTAGGCGATCTTTACTATTATCAATTATGAGTACTCAAGTTACGGGGTTAAAGAATTAAAAGATCAGTACAATTCTAATCCTTGTTTTAGCAAGGTACTAACTCAACTGCAACACTCTTCACAAGCTGAAAAATTGCCTTATCGGTTACATGAAGTGTATTTGTTCAAGGGTAACCAGTTATGCATTCCGGAAGGGTCCTTAAGGGAGCAAATTATTAGAGAACTTCATGGGAATGGTTTATGAGGACATTTCGGTCGTGATAAAACTTTTGCGACGGTAGCAGACCACTACTATTGGCCAAAGATGCAAAGTGATGTGGGGAAATTGGTGAAAAGATGTCCAGCTTCTTCATTTGGCAAAGAAAATACTCAAAACACAGGTTTGTATACTCTACTTGAACCAGATGCACCGTGGATTCATTTGAGTATGGATTTTGTTTTGGGACTTCCAAAGACAGCAAGAGGACTTGATTCTATCTTTGTTATGGTAGATCGCTTTTCAAAAATGGCACATTTCATCCCATGTTGTAAAACCTTTGATGCAACTCATATTGCTGAATTATTCTTTCAGGAAGTTGTGAGGTTGCATGGTGTTCCAACTTCTATTGTTTCTGACAGATGTAAAATTTATGGGGCATTTTTGGAGGATTTATGGAGAAAGTTTGGGACAGAATTGAAGTATTCAAGTACATGCCATCCCCAAACTTATGGTCAAATAGAAGTTATAAATCGTAGTTTGGGAAATCTTTTAAGATGTCTTGTTAGGAACAATACGAAGACATGGGATTTAGTCATACCTCAAGCTGAGTTTGCCTACAATAATTCTACCAATCGAAGCATAAAGAAAACACCTTTTGAGGTTGCTTATGGGCTGAAATCTCAACATGTGCTTGATTTTGTGCCTTTGCCATGAGAAGCTAGAATAAGTGAAGAAGGAGAAAATTTTACTGAACACATTCGAAAGATTCATGGGGAGGTGAAAGCTGCCCTAAAAAAATAGTAATGCAACATACTCTTTTGCTACCAATCAACATCGTCGTAAGCAGGAGTTTGAAGAAGGTGATCGAGTACTTGTGCATTTGTGGCGAGTACGATTTCCTAAAGGTACTTATCATAAGTTGAAATCTAGAAAGTTTGGACCATGTAAAGTACTAAGGAAAATCAACTCCAATGCCTACTTAATTGAGCTGCCATCTGAATTGCAAATTAGTCCTATCTTCAATACTTCAGACTTGTATCCATTTCATGGATTTGATAGTGTTCATCTTCTATCAAAGATCAAGTACAGCAACTGCCAGTTACAAAAGGTGATATTGTTGAAGACGTGTTAGACATTAAGGAAGTTCAATCTAGGCGAGGCAACCCATATAGAAGATTCTTGGTGAACCAGCACCTGAAAGCACATGGATTTCTGAAGAAGAGCTTAAACGACTTGATCCAGACATATATGAAGAATATGTCAAGGCTTACTCATCAGACCTGAGTTGTTTTTTAGGCCTAGGGAGAATGATGTAGGAACATCAACATTTTTATGGTTTTCTTGTTTATATAGGATTCCTAATTAAATAATAATTTATGGTTCCTTATTTATTTAGGATTTGTTTTCCATCTAGAAGTAGTAGCCAATTAGGATTTGTTTTCCATCTAGAAGTAGTAGCCAACTAGAATTTGTCCTAACTAGTATAAATAGGACAACATATATCAGTATGTAATTAATTATTTTTTCAAATCAGAATTTTATTAATTCTAAGGTTTTATTTAAAAACCATTTTTGTTCCAGCCATAATCAACCTATTCTAGCCCTAATTGTTGAGAGTTAATTTGCCTAAATTCTTCCCCTGCGTTAGAGAGAGAGAGAGAGCATCAATTCGTCTTGGTCAAGCTCCATCCGGCGAAAGGAGGCCGGAACTGAGGTCACTAGCATCCAAGGAGTTGATCGCCACCAAGCTTAGCTGGTTTGGTGGCGGGAAAACTGATCGGGAAAGGGGAGGGTGAAATCACTTAAAAATCTAAAGATATAGATAATATTTAGTTTTAGAATAATACTTTAACAACATAATGCTATAAAATGAGTTTTGTTTTACTTTTTTATAGAAAAGTCCTAAAACAACATATACATATTTTGATATAAGATAAATAATTAATTTAAATTTTAATTAATTAATTTATATATATATAATTTTATTAATAGAGTTTTCGATTTTAAACTTGAGTTCGATATTACGCTATGGACTTAGGCCCAATATGATCTTTCGGGTTAAAACGATGCATCCCACGTAGCTCAATAACGAAAATTTTTAATTTTTAATTTGATTAGTTTAGAAAATTTTGAAAATAAAATTACGGGATATTACACTCTTTTTGACATTTTATTTAATTTCAAGCTTTATTTATGATATTTATTAAGTTGTCCTTAAAAAATAATGAAGGATGAAAAGTACTTGAGGAAAAACAAAGAGAAAAAAATGTAAAAGTTGACCATTGTGGAATAGGCATGTACAAGAAATTTCTTTTGTTGGGATCAGCCGTAACCAACATAAAGAAGAGATCTTGGTGATTTTTCCTCTCAATGGAATGGTGGACGCACTAGACCCTGTGAGATAGAAAAATTCATACCTATTGCATAAAATGGTAAACTGTATTTGAGGGGAAATAAATAAGAGTATAGTATATCAGTAGTAAAGATAGTTCAATACAATGGTTGCTAGTATTGAAGCAGCTAATCATTGTTATTGGTTGCCCATATATGGAGTTATGTTTATATTGTTTAGATATACATTCTCAATAAGAGAAATGAGTTGTCTAGACTAGTCCAAGTTACTAACAATTAAGAATTAAATAATTAAATTAGATCATAAACTGCATATTGAACAAGTTGTTTAAAGAAAAGAAAAAGATTAAGACGGTGTAGTGTAAATATGAATTTATTTTTAAGCCATAAGACTTGTTATTGAAATTTTAGAATATTAGCTTTTGTCATAACACTTATTTGCTAGTCAATCTTGAATTCAATTTAATTTTGAATAAAAAGCACATTATGATAAGAAAATTGAGTATTTATCTATATATGGAAAATATATGAAACATAATAATGCGAAGTTAATTGTATTTGAGAAATTATATAATAAGCCAAAAAGAACTAGATAATTAGATAAAATGGTCATAAGCCTGACTAAAGCATAAGATCAAGTTATGCATGGATACTGGACATTTGAAAAGTCATAGAGATTTTATTTTGCCAAAGATATACTGAAGAGTGGCAATGTTAAGGCCAGTACTTAAAAAGAAATTTATAGATACTAGAATCGAGGGATAATAGAGCTAGTGTGGATAATTAGAGTAAATAGTGAATATTGGAGTGACATTTTAGAGAGCCCACAATAATCTAGAAGAGATAGAAAGCAGATTATAGAAATTTCGTGAAAATAATTATAAGATGAAGAACACTTTATTGGAATGTTCTAAATCTTAAATTCAATTGATATGCCAATGTGAAATTGTTTGAATAAGGTTTTAAAGGAAAAATTTATGTTTAAATGCTTGAGAGCATTGTATTTTACTTCTTAGATATTCTAAGTTATCAGAAATTTTCATAAAATCATAATTTTAAAAAGAATATAGTAAGATTTTAATGAATCTGCAGTTGAGTTATTATTTTCATTTTGATATTTTGTAAGATTTTATTTCAACTGATTCCAAGAAAAAAAAATGTTCTTGGTTATGTTGAAATTGTCAAATAAGATATGGTATTGACAGCTTAATTTTGAAATAAGTTTGTTGAAGGTGCTATAAGCACAACATGATATAGAGCACTGTGCATGAAGGATAATGACATTTGAGTTTCAAAGATTAAGTATATTTGATAACCTTATCCTTATAAACATTGGGTGTAAATCATAAAGATGAAATTAGATTGTAAAGAAAAGAAAAGAGTAAAAAGACTTAGTGGATGTGAAATTAGAGATTTGAATAGAAGGGTATTAGATTAGACTAAATAAAGTAAACAAGGTGGAAGAATTAGACAAAAAGGTCAGCATGGTGATATGACCAAAAAAAAAAAAAGGAGAAGAAGAGAGATAAAATATAACTTAAGAGAATTGAGTGTGATAAGAAATAATTTAACTAGGAGTGTGTGGAATAAAGTAGTTCATTAATTTTATATAAAAAAGATTCAAACGAATGAAGTAATTTGAGGTGAAGAAATGGTGATGAGGGAAATGATGAAGTAAAGCAATAGCCAATACTTAAGAATAATTGTAAAAAGAAAAACAGAGGGGGTTATTAGAGTGAAATATAAAGTGTACGTAGATGAATGAAGTAAAGTGTTTCCTAGATGCTTGTGAGATAATTGGAGAACTGGAATCGTACGAAGATATGATTACCTTTTAATAAGTCTACTTGAATGTTATGTTAATGATGAAGTAAAATCATAAAATTATAAATTGTGATTAGGCAAGAAGAGCCAAAGGAAAGAAATAAATAGTTTCAATCTAAAGGAAGTGATCAGTTATGGAGCAGCAATAAGAAGTCTTAAGGAAATGGAGACGTAAACTATAAGTTGTTATGAGTACAAACTACAAAATAGATAGTAAGATAGCAAATAGATTTCAAAATTTAAAGGAGAAATTCTATGTACAAAAAGGGACTAAATAACTTATAGTTAATACTTGGAGTTATCCTAGTGATAACATGAAATTCTTGCATTTGTAACGATTAAAAACTCCTTTTCAAAAAAAAAAATTTTCTTTCCTAAAGATTATTTTATTTAATTTAAGTTTGAAAAAAATATTATGTGAAGATATTTTGTTTTGCTAATATTTCGTGGCATATCAGAATTTGAATTGTGAGATTTGATATTCTAAATTTATCTTTTAAAGAAGAAAAAGGAATTATTCTTCCTAAAAAAAAATTTAAAAATCTAGAGGCATTTAAGAAGTGAGATTTAGAATTTCTGAGATAATATATATCCTATGACTCAAAGTTGTGGGCATTGGATTTTAAATAAATGGAATATGGCTTGATATAAGAATTTCGATGATGATCGTAGAAATTTTGGCTTCATAGTTGATTTAGAAATAGGATAGGTAAATTTTTGGATATAAGAGATTGTTCATGATATATTTATACAAGTTATAAAAGCATTACATGGTGAACATTTTTAGTGTGTCATTAGTAGTTAAGAAATAATACGATAAATAAAAGGTAATGGATGCTTGTATAGAGTGAACATGTTCTAAATGGGCATATTATTTGGGTATGAAGTATATAGGTATTTTAAATAAAAATAAACTTCTATGATTGTGAACTAAACGAATCAATGCTCTGAAGAAAAATTAAATTCTTTAGATATTTATGTGCCAATTATTGAAATTTATATAAAATTGGCATCCTAGAATTGATTATGAACCAATTAAGAAATTTTAATTATTTAAAGATATCCTAGTTAGAATGCATGAAGTGTTTATTGAGTTATTTATGATATAAAGGAATGAATCGTTTAATTCCTGAATAGTGACTATGCAACGCGTAAGTGATCTAGATAATTAAGCAGAGATATAAATAAAATCTAAAGGAGCTTGTTAATTTTGTGAGTTTGCAAGAGTTTGATCTGAGTTAAATCTTGTTATGTTTATTTAGAAAAGATTTCTGACTTAAAATGATCCAAAGAGTATAAGTAATTATTGTTGGAATAGTGAAAATTTCCTTTATGGACATTTAGCAGAAAGGACTTAAGAAGAAAATTAATATGTAGTTAACATGGACATATAAAGAATAAATTGATATGTAAGTAGAAGAAATGAATCAACTACAAGAAAGATTGAAGGGATATGGGTTTCATGGTATGAGTGAATTTAATAAAATTATTATTGCATAAAATGATTGAGGTCCAATTGAGTTGTGATTTATACAAGTTGGCGACAATAGGACTATTAAGCATATGAATTTAGATTTGAAAGTGAAGAGTATTTGGAAGTTAAGAACGTGTAAAGATTTATCTAGACTTTAAATTTTATATATGTTATGGGAATCAAACTTGATTTTGATGAGACTTCCCCTTACGGACTGATAGACAATCTCAGAGGACTAATTCAATTTAGGAAGGTATGTTTTAAATGTGCATATAGAATTTCGTAAAATATTGAGATTCACACCTAGCATTAATAAAATTCGCTGACAACAACAGTTATCAAGCAAATGTCGGCATGAGTTTTCACAAAGCACTCTATGGTAAGAGGACCCCTATTTGTTGGGAAAAAATTAGGAGATAAAAAGTTAGTGATACCCAAATTGATTTAAATCACATTTGAAAAAGTTGCCTGTAATTCGAGGTAAAATTAAAACAGTTTTTGGTAGACAGAAAAGCTATACAAACTTTAAGCATAAAGAGATGATATTTCACGAAAGAGATACGGTCTTCTTAAAGGTATTTCTTATGAAGGGAATCATTTGTTTCGTAAAAAGGGGAAAACTGGCCCTTGGATCCATTGAATTATATCTAATAGTTGCAAAGGTTAGAGTAGTGGTGTTGCAACGGGATTTGCTTAATGAATTTCCCTCTTATACACCCAGTTTTCCATCTATCGATCATAAGGTACATTTCTAGTCTACCTCATGTACTGGGCCATGAGAAATCCCAATAACGAACACTTACATACAAGGGATACTAGTTAGGATTCTCGACTTTTAGGTTTGTGAACTCTGATCTAAAGAAATTTGTAACGCCCCAAAATTTCAGATCTTAAAATGATATTATTTAGGCGAGTCATGAATGGTATCACCCGAGGGAGAAAAAAAATATTTTAATTGGACTCGATAATGATATTGAGCATAATTAATATTTGTGGAGTTAATTAG